>SJYC01019375.1:0-26432 GCA_006408675.1 Madoqua kirkii
AGTATCTATATTCTGCTGCTTAAACTATGGACATATGAAGAATATGCAGACCTTGGGTGTGTGTCCTTGGTGCTGAAAATTAGAAAACACTGCTGCTAGTGTCGTCAAGGCCAGCATGATGAGTATGCTTCCGACTAGAATGATGGCTGATATTTTAGTTCAAAGTACTTTGTAAAAATTTCCGTGATGGTGGTTTTTTTTATTTGCTCAAGGATTTCCTCTGCTCCCAACTATTTCATTGGAAGAATTCTTAGAAATTTCTGGAAAAATTAAATAGCAAATAATGGCAAAATATTTTGCCCTAAGTATATTGTTTAATGTGACAGTTTATTTTTTAACCTTGAGTAAAAAGTTAAAATATGTCTAATTTTTCTAGAATAGTAGTAGTAGTGTAGAATAGTCAGATTTTGTTGTTGTTGTTACTATGGGGGAGAAGCTTTTTTTAAAAAGTAGGTTAGTTACAGTATAAACTCTATGAAAAGTAGCAAAAATGAAAACAGTATCTGACCTGTCCTAGGTGCTTAAGAAGTGAAATGAATAAATGAGAGACCAAATCACAGAATTTTATAGGTGAAAAAGAGCCCAGAGAATATCGGGCCCAAACCCATAATTTTGTAGATGTAGAAACCAGTGCTCAGGAAGTTGGGCCCACATGCCCAGAATGGAATGGCTTGCTAGGGGCCGTTGCTGAATTCCGGGGCCAGGAATCCTGCCTTTTATTCTGGTATTTTCCCCACTGTGTTGCTGGTTTCAAATTCTGCCTAAAATTGAAGCAAGTGCTTCAAACCCAACTTTTCATTTGGTCTTTTCTCTCCCTATGATGCCACCCTGTGGACTTACATATTAGTGTATCAGGCAGGGCAGCCCCAAGGTACCACCCCTCAGGCCGGGAGTGACTGTGGCTCCCAGAGTCACCTCGGTCACCTGCGATGGGCCCAGCCACCCTGCTGCTGCTGCTGCTGCTGCTTCTGCTGCTAAGTTGCTTCAGTCGTGTCCAATTCTGTGCAACCCCATAGACGGCAGCCCACCAGGCTCCGCCATCCCTGGGATTCTCCAGGCAAGAACACTGGAGTGGGTTGCCATTTTGTTCTCCAGTGCATGAAAGTGAAAAGTGAAAGTGAAGTCACTCAGTCGTGTCCAACTCAGCGACCTCATGGACGGTAGCCCACCAGGCTCCTCCATCCATGCGATTTTCCAGACAGGAGTACTGGAGTGGGTTGCCATTGCCTTCTCCGCCAGCCACTCAAGTGCCAGAGGCGAGTGATCATCTAAGCAGAAGGTCCAAGCTGCTCTTGCTTGTGTCTGATGGAGCTTCCTGCACAAGATGACGGGGAAAGTTGAGTCAGCATTCTTGAGCCCGAACGGCCCTGACAGGCCGTTGAAGGCAGTGGTTCACTCATGTCTGTGATGAGAGAATCCTCCTGTGTGAGTGATGTCTGTCACAGAGGCTGCCTGGGGAAAGCAGCTCACAGAGAGGCCTCCTTGGTTGAGAGTGGTGGAGGGGGGACCTCTGCTAATTGTCTCTTGACCACCCGGCAGCAGTGCTGAAGTCGCCGCCTATGTTGCCACCACATATGTCCCGGCTGAAGCCTGTGCCGAGTCATCCTTTCTCTTGCCAATTCCTCTCTGTGCTTCCACTCACCCCTGCCCACTAGTATCCAGTTGTCCACACACTCTCAGGAGGAGCTTTAAAATATCTTTTGGAAAAAATGTGTTTCAAAAATGAGCTTTTACAAACATATGACGGTCACATCTATGCTCGATGGTTTTCCATAGCCTGGAATAAATACGTCTTCCATTGGCCTACCTGGCCCACTTGATCTGGCCCCCTCCTGCCTCATCAGTCCCATTGCTCATTGCTTTCAGAGTACACCCACCCACTGTTCCATGAATACGCTCATTTCCTCCCTGGCTAGGAGCCATGTAGAACCTGCCCCAGCTTCTTATCATTCATTTCTCTCTCAGAAAGACCTTCGTCCCCAGTCCACTCCAAAGTTACTGTAGCATCACTGCTTTATTTCCCTTTTATGAGTTATTATACTTATCTCATTGATTTATTGAGTTACTTGTTTGTTCAGTTCAGTCACACAGTCATGTCTGACTCTTTGCGACCCCCATGGACTGCAGCCTGCCAGGCTATTACAGCTTCTTAAATGGGAAGAAAGGTATAACAGAAAAAAGTTCCTATCTTAAGTTAACTATCTTAATATTTCAGCAGTGGTACCCTATCACATGAAGTTTGGAGTCTGATATTGAAAGGATTTCCTACTTGCACAGAAATCCAGTGAGATTAGAAAAAGTGGCACTCTGGTTCTAGGTTCTGTCCAGAATATCTAGAACAGTGCCTGATGTGCAATATGGTTTGAAAACCCCCTTTCAGTCAGTTCAGTTCAGTCACTCAGTCGTGTCCAACTCTTTGTGACCCCATGAATCGCAGCATGCCAGGCCTCCCTGTCCATCACCATCTCTTGCAGTTCACTCAGACTCACATCCATCGACTCTGTGATGCCATCCAGCCATCTCATCCTTGGTCGTCCCCTTCTCCTCCTGCCCCCAATCCCTCCCAGCATCAGAGTCTTTTCCAATGAGTCAACTCTTCCCATGAGGTGGCCAAAGTACCGGAGTTTCAGCTTTAGCATCATTCTTTCCAAGAAATCCCAGGGTTGATCTCCTTCAGAATGGACTGGTTGAATCTCCTTGCAGTCCAAGGAACTCTCAAGAGTCTTCTCTAACACCACAGTTCAAGAGCATTAATTCTTCGGCGCTTAGGAAATCACAAATATATCCATGTCACATACTTGTCATTTATACTGTTATTAAGTGTTCAGTAGTTAAAACTCCTAAACTTATTGAGATATTTGGGTCAGATAAAAGTGTAATTAAATGTGATTCCAAAATGGTATGAAGTCTTTAGTTGTGATGCTGGACACTGTTTGGTGGTTTAATCATTAAGTCGTGTCTGACTTGTAACTAAGCCCATGGACTATAGCCCAGCAGGCTCCTTTGTCCATGAGATTTCCCAGACAAGAATTTTGGAGTGGGTTGCCATTTCCATCTCCAGGGGAACTTCCTGACCCAGGAATTGAACCTGAGTCTCCTGCAGGTGGTCCCCTGCATTGCCGGCAGAAGCCTGTTCAGTTGTAGGTTTCTTTGCAGTCTTGCTTGGTTTTAGGAAAGGCCTTCCTTACCCAGGTAGTAAAGTGGTGGTCTGCTGTATCTCTTTTTAACCCCACAATACGCAAGATACATGTACAAAATAGAATGATTGTTGGAATATTCTTATAAATGGTCTGCATGTTGCTGGTCTGTGAGCTCTCATCTTCCTCATGAGACTATGCACTGCCGGAAAATGAGCCTGAATAAAGGGGATTGTCATTTTTAGACATGTTGTTTTAAAGGTGACAGGTTGGGAATGATGTCCAGGCAGTTGAAGGTAAGAGGTTGATCCTGGCACAAAGAGTAGGCCTAGATATCTGGCATCACTTGGGTTGGAGGGATGATAAATCTCCAGGACCAAGATTTATTGGGCATTTAATATCCTCTAGGCACCCTTCTTAGTGCTTTATGTGTATTAACGCCTTTATTTCTTCATAGGCATGAGGTTGATACTCTTATTATCTATACATTACAAATGAGGAAACCAGGGTTCAGAGGGCTGAGTATATTTAAATGACTGAGGTTATAGAGTTACTCACTATTTGAACCCATGCAGACCAGCCCCAAGTCCAAGGAATCAGGTAGACAGAGGGAGACCCAGAAAGGAAGACACTGCGGTTTACATGTTAATCCAGAAATGAAAGTACTGGGGGAGATCTGCCATGGCTCATGGTGAGAATGTCACCCAGAGGTACGCTGAAAATAAGCTCTTGATTATTTGTCTCTAGGGGTTCAATTGATGGTACCTGGAAGGCTTCTCTTTTTCTCCATAACTATATCTTTGCTGGTTCTGTTTAGTCTCCTACCAGACTGTGGGCTCAGGAAGGGAGAAAAGGAGACACTCAACTTCTAAGACAAGTCAGTAATTCAGGGGAAAAGGCAAAAAAAAAGTAGAAATAACTTACTTTTCCCATTTCTACTCTTATTTCACTAAAACTCATATGAGGAACATGAAAACTATTTGTGAAATGCCAGTAATCAAAATAGTATCTATATTCTGCTGCTTAAACTATGGACATATGAAGAATATGCAGACCTTGGGTGTGTGTCCTTGGTGCTGAAAATTAGGAAACACTGCTGCTAGTGTCGTCAAGGCCAGCATGATGAGTGTGCTTCCGACTAGAATGATGGCTGATATTTCAGTTCTAACTACTTCATAAAAATTTCCATGATGGTGGTTTTTTTATTTGCTCCAGGATTTCCTCTGCCCCCAACTATTTCATTGGAAAAATTCTTAGAGAGAAATTTCTGGAAAAATCAAATACCAAATAATGGCAAAGTATTTTGCAGTAAATATATTGTTTAGTGTGACAGTTTATTTTTTAAGTTTGGGTAAAAACTTAAATGTGTCTAATTTTTCTAGAATAGTAGTAGTAGTGTAGAATAGTCAGATTTTTTTTGTTTGTTACCATGGGGGAGATGCTTTTTTAAAAAGTAGGTTAGTTACAGTGTAAACCCTATAAAAAGTAGCCAAAAATGAAAATAGATAATACCTGACCCATTCTAGGTGCTTAGGAAGTGAGATGAATAAATGAGAGACCAAATCACAGAATTTTATAGGTGAAAAAGAGCCCAGAGAATCATCTGGCCCAAACCCATACTTTTGTAGATGTAGAAACCAGTGCTCAGGAAGTTGGGCCCACATGCCCAGAATGGAATGGCTTGCTAGGGGCCATTGCTGAATTCCGGGGCCAGGAATCCTGCCTTTTATTCTGGTATTTTCCCCACTCTATTGCTGGTTTCAAATTCTACCTAAAATTGAAGCAAGCGCTTCAAACCCAACTTTTCATTTGGTCTTTTCTCTCCCCACGATGCCACCCTGTGGACTTACATATTAGTGTATCAGGCAGGGCAGCCCCAAGGTACCACCCCTCAGGCCGGGAGTGACTGTGGCTCCCAGAGTCACCTCGGTCACCTGCGATGAGCCCAGCCACCCTGAGTGGCAGGCAAGTGCCAGAGGGGAGTGATCATCTAAGCAGAAGGCCCAGGCTGCTCTTGCTTATGTCTGATGGAGCTTCCTGCACAAGATGACGGGGAAAGTTGAGTCAGCGTTCTTGAGCCAGAATGGCCCTGACAGGCCATTGAAGGCAGTGGTTCACTCATGTCTGTGATCAGAGAATCCTCCTGTGTGAGTGATGTCTGTCACAGAGGCTGCCCGGGGAAAGCAGCTCACAGAGAGGCCTCCTTGGTTGAGAGTGGTGGAGGGGGGACCTCTGCTAATTGTCTCTCGACCACCCGGCAGCAGTGCTGAAGTCGCCGCCTGTGTCGCCACCACGTATGTCCCTGCTCAGCCTGTGCCGAGTCATCCTTTCTCTTGCCATTTCCTCTCTGTGCTTCCACTCACCCCCACCCACTAGTATCCAGTTCTCCACACACTCTCAGGAGGAGCTTTTAAAAAAATTTTTGAAAAAAATGTGTGTGGCCATTCTGGATTTTAGTAGCAACGTGCTGACTCTTAGTTGCTGCATGTGACAACTAGTTCCTTGACCAGGGACTGGACCCAGGCTTCCTGCATTGGGATTGCTGAGTCCTAGCCACTGCACCGCCAGGGAAGTCCCTAAGAATGAGCTTTTACAAACATATGACGGTCACATCTATGCTCGATGGTTTTCCATAGCCTGGAATAAATACGTCTTCCATTGGCCTACCTGGCCCACCCGATCTGGCCCCCTCCTGCCTCGTCAGTCCCATTGCTCATTGCTTTCTGAGTACACCCCACCCACTGTTCCATGAATACGCTCATTTCCTCCCTGGCTAGGAGCCATGTAGAATCTGCCCCAGCTTCTTATCATTCATTTCTCTCTCAGAAAGACCTTCATCCAAAGTCCACTCCAAAATTACTGTAGCATCACTGTTTTATTTCCCTTTTATGAGTTATTATACTTATCTTATTGATTTATTGAGTTACTTGTTTATCCAGTTCAGTCACACAGTCATGTCTGATTCTTTGCGACCCCCATGGACTGCAGCCTGCCAGGCTATTACAGCTTCTCAAATGGGAAGAAAGGTATAACAGAAAAAATGTTCCTATCTTAAGTTAACTATCTTAATATTTCAGCAGTGGTACCCTATCACATGAAGTTTGGGGTCTGATAGTGAAAGGATTTCCTACTTGCACAGAAATCCAGTAAGATCAGAAAAAGTGGCACTCTGGTTCTGGGTCGTGTCCAGAGTATCTAGAACAGTGCCTGATGTGCAATATGGTTTGAAAACCTCCTTTATATAATCTAATTTTACCAGTTAGGAAATCACAAATGTGTCCATGTCACATACTTGTCATTTATAGTGTTATTAAGTGTTCAGTAGGTAAAACTACTAAACTTATTGAGATATTTGGGTCAGAGAAAAATGTAATAAAATGTAATTTCAAAATGGTATGAAGTCTTTAGTTGTGATGCTAGGACACTGTTGGTGGTTTAGTCATTAAGTCCTGTCTGACTCTTGTAACTCTAACCCCATGGACCGTAGCCCGCCAGGCTCCTTTGTCCATGGGATTTCCCAGACAAGCATTCTGGAGTGGGTTGCCATTTTCTTCTCCAGGGGAACTTCCTGCCCAGGAATTGAACCCTAGTCTCCTGCAGGTAGTCTCCTGCATTGCAGGCAGAAGCCTGTTTAGCTATAGGTTTCTTTGCAGTCTTCCTTGGTTTTAGAAAAGGCTGTCTTTACTGCAGGTAATATGGTGGTGGTCTGCTGTATCTCTGTTTAACTCCACAATATGCAAGACACATGTACAAAATAGAATGATTGTTGGAATATTCTTATAAATGGTCTGCATGTTGCTGACTCTGTGAAATCCTTGAACGTCTTTGGAACAGGCTCAGGTACAGCAAACAGACCAGCAGGCTGTGCACCAAGGGTACAAAGGTAAAGGACACAGTCATGTTCTCTAGGCACTCACACCAGTGGAAACGGGAGGAGGAGATGGGTATGAACTGTGGCCTGTCTGTTTGTCTTTACTGCAGGTAATATGGTGGTGGTCTGCTGTATCTCTATTTAACTCCACAATATGCAAGACACATGTACAAAATAGAATGATTGTTGGAATATTCTTATAAATGGTCTGCATGTTGCTGACTCTGTGAAATCCTTGAACGTCTTTGGAACAGGCTCAGGTACAGCAAACAGACCAGCAGGCTGTGCACCAAGGGTACAAAGGTAAAGGACACAGTCATGTTCTCTAGGCACTCACACCAGTGGAAACGGGAGGAGGAGATGGGTATGAACTGTGGCCTGTCTGTTCCAGGGTTGACTTAGTCACCTGAATCGTGTGTCAGTTACTCTGGAACCCTGTGAGCCACCCTGCTGGAGGTAAGCCATTTGGGAAGAGGTCATACTGAGCTCATGCATGAAGGACCAGTCCTTTGAAGGAGGAAGACTAGGAAAAGGCAGTCCAGGTAGAGAAGAATGAAGAAGGGCTTAGAGGAGCAAAGCTATGAGCACTTCTCCCTCCATCTCATCTCTGTATGTGGACAGTGGCTTTTTGTCTGAAAGGACAGAGCTTAGTCTCGTGAAATTGAAGCAGCATCTTTTGTCGTGCCCCGTTACCTGTCCAGTCCCAAGGGCAAAGGCTTCAGGAACGTGAGGATCAAGCAGACTTGGGCTCTGTTTCCTTTTATGTTGTGGTATCCGCGCCCCTACCCCCAACCCCAGATGGTGACTGCACAGTGCCCTAGCTACGGGGATGAGGAGAAAGGGTGGGGATAAAAAAAAATCTGGAAAGTCATTGTGTGGCTTATTGTGGTAAGATTGCAAAGGGACTAAGAGGGCATGTTATAGCTCTTGGACTTTGTCCTTTATTCAGTGGACTGTCATTTGAGGTTATTAACAGAGGCAGTATAATTACATTTTTGTTCCCCAAAAGAAGATGTGGTGGCAAGATAAAGACTTGATGGGATTAGAAAAGCCAGTTAGGAGGCTCTTGTTGGAGCAGATGTAAGAGGTGTTGGGGACCTGAACCAGACGTTGGCTGAGAGGAAGGAGAGGATGTGAGTGGCTCCCAGACAGATGCAGGAGTCGCTGAAGCTGCACAAGTGGCTGAGGCCGCCCTGGGGGTGAGCGGGAAGTTCTGAGAGGCAGCAGCATGGCGGGAGGAGAGGGCATGAGGAGCTGCTGGATAAGAGTAAGAGAGAGGGATCAGCGTTATGGGAGGACGAGGGGAATGAGGTTCTGGAAGCCAGAGCAGAAAGTGGTCAAGAATCTAAGCAAGTGTTTTATTAAAATAAAAGCCACACTTAAATATTTGTCTTTTCTTGTTGGGGAGGGGTTAATTGGGAGGTTGGGATTATCATGTGTGCACTACTGTATATGAAATAGATAACCAACAAGGATCTACTGTGTAGCACAGGGAACTCTACTCAATATGTTAGAGAATCTGAAAAAAAGTATATATAGGTACATATACACACACATATACAGGTACATATATATATATATATATGTACACTCATATACACATGATGTCTGCTAGTTTTTATATACCATACCAAGGGAGCCTCAGAGAAGGCAATGGCACCTCATTCCAGTATTCCTGCCTGGAAAATCCCATGGATGGTGGAGCCGAGTAGGCTGCAGTCCAAAGGCTCGTTGAGGGTCAGACAGGACTGAGCGACTTCACTTTCACTTTTCACTTTCATGCATTGGAGAAGGAAATGGCAACCCACTCCAGTGTTCTTGCCTGGAGAATCCCAGGGATTGGGGAGCCTGGTGTGCTGCCGTCTATGGGGTCACACAGAGTCGGACACGACTGAAGTGACTTAGCAGCAGCAGCAGGGAGCCTAGATGATCTTTTCAACCATGTATCCACCTCCTTCCATCCACACAACACACCCACACTCCTGCCAAAGCAGCTTACTCATTCTTCACACATGCAGTGTTGCTCTTTGCCAGAAAAACTTCCTCTTCTTTCCCATACCTGTCAAGAGCACACTCACCTGAACCAGGCCCTCTTATGTTGCATTGTAACTTTTGAAATGACTACAAGATTTAAAGTGTGCTCTCTACATTGATCCAGCCATCTTGATTATGGTAATGTATGCTACAAAAATATTCACCATATATAATACATGTGGACAGGTATGTTTAATGTGGCATTGCATGTAACAGCAAGACTGGAAGCAACTGAAATAGATGAAACTTTGAAAAAACAAGATACACATACACACACATGTGAAAGTCACTCAGGTGTGTCTGATTCCTATAGCCTGCCAGTCTCCTCTTTCCATGGAATTCTCCAGACCAGAATACTGGAGTGGGTAGCCGTTCCCTTCTCCAGGGGATCTTACCAACCCAGGGATCAAATGCAGGTCCCCCACATTGCAGACATATTCTTCACTAACTGAGCCATCGGGGATGCCCCATATACATACGTACTGACATGGAAAATTGGCCTCTGAATGTGAACTATGATTCTGTCTTTCAAAATAAGCATGTACGTGTCTTGATGTATGTGTAAAACTGCATATAGAAAATAAAATCTGAAAAAAATTCACACCAGAATATGAGTAATGGCTAGTGCATGCACGTGTGTGTGTGTGTGTGTGTGTGTGTGTGTGTGTGTGTGTGTGTTTGGAGGGAGGTGTGAGAGTTTTAACGTACCTTGTCCTAAAACAGTAACATTTGCTAATACTGCATAATGAGCTCACTGGTGTTTATTACATCCTTCTTTGTATCTTACATTTTTAAAATAAAAACTGAAGAAATGTGGTGTTCAGTTTGAAATACTAAATGGTTTAGGGTCAAGTCTGCACGGATATTTATCAGGACAAAGCCGACAGAAAAGCTTTTTCTCCATGTCATCTTGGAGTGGTATTTCATAAAACATTTTAATCCAGGGACTCTAGTATCTTGGCTGACAGACTCCTTCTTAATCAATGCGGCTTTCTTCTCGCAAATAAGCTTCACTGAATTTAGTGTGTGTGTGGTTGCACACAACCAGTAGTAAAGGATTTGCACAGATGCCCTGATGCTTATAGATAATTGCAATTAAATTAGTTTGACCTGTTTTTGTGTAAGTTGTTAAGTGATACCAGTTTGATTAATTTTTATATGTTTATCTTTCTGAAATTTCCTCATTTGTCTGTGTTGGGTCTCAGTTGTGGCATGTGGGATTTATTGGGAGGTGCATGGTTTTTTCCTGTTAGGGCATGTGGGCTTCTCCGGTTGGGGTGTGCGTGCTCCAGAGCGTGAGGGCTTAGTTGTCATGCACAGCATATGAGATCTTACTTCCTTGACCAGGATTACCTTGTCCTAAAATGTTAACATCTGCTAATACTGCATAATGAGCTCACTGGTGTTTATTACGTTCTTCTTTGTATCTTAGATTTTTAAAATAAAAACTGAAGAAATGTGTTCAGTTTGAAATACTAAATGGTTTAGGGTCACGTCTGCACTGACATTTATCAGGACAAAGCTCACAGAAAAGATTTTTCTCCATGTCATCTTGGAGTGGTATTTCGTACAGTGTTTTAATCCAGGGACTCTAGTATCTTGGGTGACAGACTCCTTCTTAATCAGTGCAGCTTTCTTCTCGCAAATCAGCTTCACTGAGGTTAGTGTGTGTGTAGTTGCACACAGCCAGTAGTAAAGGATTTGCACAGATGCTTATAGATAATCGCAATTAAATTAGTTTGACCTGTTTTTGTGTAAGTTGTTAAGTGACACCAGTTTGATTCATTTTCGCATGCTTATCTTTCTGAAACTTCCTCATTGGTCTGTCGGGTCTCAGTTGCGGCATGTGGGACTTTTCCGGACGTGTGGGCGTCTCCTGTCCGGCGGTGGACATCTCCTGTTGGGCACGTGGGCGTCTCGTGACCTTCTCCTGTTGGGGCGCGTGACCTTCTCCTCTCGGGGCACGTGGCCATCTCCTGTCGGGCGCATGACCTTCTCCTGTCGGGGCGCGTGGGCGTCTCCTGTTGGGGCGTGTGGGCGTCTCCTGTCGAGGTGCATGGGCTTCTCCGGTTGGGGCATGCATGCTCCAGAGCATGAGGGCTTAGTTGTCATGCACAGCATATGGGATCTTACTTCCTTGACCAGGGATTGAACCCACGTCCCCTGCATTGGAAGGCAGATTATTAATACTGGACTTCAGAGGAAATTCTATTTGTATGCATATTTTTAATGGAAAATAAAGAGACATAACAGTGTCTGTTTGTTTTGTGGTGAACTAGGTACTATAGACAGAACAGAGTATGGCAAGAAGCTGGAGAAGGAAATGACCACGTAAGTAGACACCTTTCTACTATCGCTAAGCCTTTCTGTCTTAATCCAATTGTAATAAAGTTTAAAATTTTGCACGATTATAATAAAGATTCAAAGTTTTGAGGGGAGCAACATCATGGTTAGTTTTTTAGGAGGATACAATATAGGTTTTTTTCTTAAAAGAACTTGCTGCATAAGACACTCTAAAGTGAAGGCTAAGCCTGGATCAGACTGATGTATGCATTGGTAAATATAGAACATCATCTGCAGGAAAATTAGAGGGGTTCAAAGTGAGCTTGTTTAAAATGCAGTTAAGAATCACATTATTTGCAATGGCTTTGTAAGTTTCCTTCTTGAATAGCCTTAATCATGATGTAATGAGATCAGTTAACAGGATTTTTAAAAATATAGCATCTTATTCTGAACAATGAAACAAGACATTCTAGAATATAGTCCTTTTAAGCTTAACTCACCTTGGAAGCTTTCATTAATGATTTACTTACCTTGAAGTTTGCTATCAGAACAGCTTATAAAACATGTCCAAAGGCATGAGTTGGTAATTCAGAAGAAAATGATTTCACTCTATCCTGTAGGTACTCTAGCAGGTTTGAAGAAAATGGACATATTTGACCATATTTTGAAAGTTGAGAAGCAAACACCTCCAGATGCTCTTATGGAGAGGCACTTTTTTAATACTGATGAAAAACAGTGTCTTATAATCATCTTAAAAGTGAAAGTTTCTCAGTCATGTACAACTCTTTGCGACCTCGTGGACTATAACCTGCCAGGCTCCTCTGTCCATGGAATTCTCCAGGCCAGAACACTGAAGTGGGTAGCTGTTAGCTTCTCCAGGAAATCTTCCCAACCCAGGGATCAAATCCAGGTCTCCCGTATAGCAGGTGGATTCTTTAGCATTTGAACCTCCCAGGAATCCTGTAATCATCTTATAAATGCTTAAATACAGGTATTTTTTTCTGAGTAAACATAGACTGGTGGCTTACATTAGCTCATTTCCAAAGCACACGTTTCACTTGTTAAATGAGGCTTCTTTTTAGCTATCTCTCTCCATCTAGGAATCATGGAGAAGGAACTGGCAACCCACTCCAGCGTTCTTGCCTGGAGAATCCCAGGGACGGTGGAGCCTGATGGGCTGTTGTCTGTGGGGTCGCACGGAGTCAGACACGACTGAATCGACAGCAGCAGCACCAGGAATCATGGGAGGCTTCCAAGAGGAGGTGATAACCAATTTGGTCAGTTGGTATCTCTCTCATGCACAAAGTAGACATGTTCTCTGTAACAAGTGAAGACATTTAAAAACATTTGTTAAATAAAAAATAAAGCTAATACCCCTCTCTCACTGCTACTCCTGATTGCCTCTTCCCTGTCATATATCCTTCTGTGTCTTTATGATTTATCTCTCCAGTAATTTTTACCCTAGGACACTCAGTATTCTGTTATAAACCTGTTTGCAGATTCAGACTTCCAGATGTCCTGAAATTTGCCTAGATGGGAAGGATTTCAAAGGTTTTGATATTGGTCCTGGAGATGAGGGCAAGCGAGCTTTCTGATGCTACTGGTGGGAGAGTCAGCCTTCTGGGACTCCAGACATGCTCAGACCTTTCTTCTTGTCCTTCTCCAGGTAGAACCTCGTGACCTCTTCATGGGGGCAGACTAGGTACCAGAGCCTCCTTGTTGGACAGGCAGTATTCCTTGCTTAAGGAAGCTTGGATTTGCTAAGACTCTTGAAAGTCTGGGAGCTTTACAATAAACATAGGCTTTAACTAGACAGTCATAAAAGCTTTTGAGTGAGCATGTCCTTCTCTGCTGCTGTGATAGACCCATTATAATCTTTCTCTTCTCGTAACACCTTTCTCTAATTATCTTTTTGTTGTGGACCTAACTTCCTAATATCCTCCCTTGTATCTCCATCCTGTTAGATTTTGCCTTTGCTTTAAAATCTCTGTTGACTTGGGCCTTACAAACTCTGGTCCTCTTGTGTGCACAGAACTTAACCAGTGCTGTGGTCTGTAGTATTCTGTGAGCTCTCATCTTCCTCATGAGACTATGCACTGCCGGAAAATGAGCCTGAATAAAGGGGATTGTCATTTTTAGACATGTTGTTTTAAAGGTGACAGGTTGGGAATGATGTCCAGGCAGTTGAAGGTAAGAGGTTGATCCTGGCACAAAGAGTAGGCCTAGATATCTGGCATCACTTGGGTTGGAGGGATGATAAATCTCCAGGACCAAGATTTATTGGGCATTTAATATCCTCTAGGCACCCTTCTTAGTGCTTTATGTGTATTAACGCCTTTATTTCTTCATAGGCATGAGGTTGATACTCTTATTATCTATACATTACAAATGAGGAAACCAGGGTTCAGAGGGCTGAGTATATTTAAATGACTGAGGTTATAGAGTTACTCACTATTTGAACCCATGCAGACCAGCCCCAAGTCCAAGGAATCAGGTAGACAGAGGGAGACCCAGAAAGGAAGACACTGCGGTTTACATGTTAATCCAGAAATGAAAGTACTGGGGGAGATCTGCCATGGCTCATGGTGAGAATGTCACCCAGAGGTACCCTGAAAATAAGCTCTTGATTATTTGTCTCTAGGGGTTCAACTGATGGTACCTGGAAGGCTTCTCTTTTTCTCCATAACTATATCTTGGCTGGTTCTGTTTAGTCTCCTACCAGACTGTGGGCTGAGGAAGGGAGGAAAGGAGACACTCAACTTCTAAAACAAGTCAATAATTCAGGGGAAAAGGGAAAAAAAGTAGAAATAACTTACTTTTTTACTTATCTTTTACTACTTCTACACTTATTTCACTAAAACTCACATGAGGAACATGAAAACTATTTGTGAAATGCCAGTAATCAAAATAGTATCTATATTCTGCTGCTTAAACTATGGACATATGAAGAATATGCAGACCTTGGGTGTGTGTCCTTGGTGCTGAAAATTAGAAAACACTGCTGCTAGTGTCGTCAAGGCCAGCATGATGAGTGTGCTTCCGACTAGAATGATGGCTGATATTTCAGTTCTAACTACTTCATAAAAATTTCCGTGATGGTGGTTTTTTTATTTGCTCAAGGATTTCCTCTGCCCCCAACTATTTCATTGAAAAAATTCTTAGAGAGAAATTTCTGGAAAAATCAAATACCAAATAATGGCAAAATATTTTGCAGTAAGCATATTGTTTAGTGTGGCAGTTTATTTTTTAAGTTTGAGTGAAAACTTAAAATATGTCTAATTTTTCTAAAATAGTAGTAGTAGTGTAGAATAGTCAGATTTTTGTTGTTGTTGTTACCATGAGGGAGACACTTTTTTAAAAGGTAGGTTAGTTACAGTGGAAACTCTATAAAAAGTAGCAAAAAATGAAAATAGATAATACCTGACCCATTCTAGGTGCTTAAGAAGTGAGATGAATAAATGAGAGACCAAATCACAGAATTTTATAGGTGAAAAAGAGCCCAGAGAATCATCTGGCCCAAAGCCATACTTTTATAGATGTAGAAACCAGTGCTCAGGAAGTTGGGCCCACATGCCCAGAATGGAATGGCTTGCTAGGGGCCATTGCTGAATTCCTGGGCCAGGAATCCTGCCTTTTATTCTGGTGTTTTCCCCACTGTATTGGTGGTTTCAAATTCTGCCTAAAATTGAAGCAAGCGCTTCAAACTCAACTTTTCATTTGGTCTTTTCTCTCCCCACGATGCCACCCTGTGGACTTACATATTAGTGTATCAGGCAGGGCAGCCCCAAGGTACCACCCCTCAGGCCGGGAGTGACTGTGGCTCCCAGAGTCACCTCGGTCACCTGCGATGAGCCCAGCCACCCTGAGTGGCAGGCAAGTGCCAGAGGGGAGTGATCATCTAAGCAGAAGGCCCAGGCTGCTCTTGCTTGTGTCTGATGGAGCTTCCTGCACAAGATGACGGGGAAAGTTGAGTCACAGCATTCTTGAGCCCAAACGACCCTGACAGGCCACTGAAGGCAGTGGTTCACTCATGTCTGTGATCAGAGAATCCTCCTGTGTGAGTGATGTCTGTCACAGAGGCTGCCCGGGGAAAGCAGCTCACAGAGAGGCCTCCTTGGTTGAGAGTGGTGGAGGGGGGACCTCTGCTAATTGTCTCTCTACCACCCGGCAGCAGTGCTGAAGTCGCTGCCTGTGTCGCCACCACGTATGTCCCTGCTCAGCCTGTCCCGAGTCATCTTTTCTCTTGCCAATTCCTCTCTGTGCTTCCACTCACCCCCACCCACTAGCATCCAGTTCTCCACACACTCTCAGGAGGAGCTTTTAAAATTTTTTTTTGAAAAAATGTGTGTGGCCACTCTGAATTTTAGTTGCAATGTGCTGACTCTTAGTTGCTGCATGTGACAACTAGTTCCTTGACCAGGGACTGGACCCAGGCTTCCTGCATTGGGATTGCTGAGTGCTAGCCACTGCACTGCCAGGGAAGTCCCTAAGAATGAGCTTTTACAAACATGCCAGTCACATCTATGCTCGATGGTTTTCCATAGCCTGGAATAAATACGTTTTCCATTGACCTACCTGGCCCACCCGATCTGGCCCCCTCCTGCCTCGTCAGTCCCATTGCTCATTGCTTTCTGAGTACACCCCACCCACTGTTCCATGAATACGCTCATTTCCTCCCTGGCTAGGGGCCATGTAGAACCTGCCCCAGCTTCTTATCATTCATTTCTCTCTCAGAAAGACCTTCGTCCCCAGTCCACTCCAAAGTTACTATAGCATCACTGCTTTATTTCCCTTTTATGAGTTATTATACTTATCTTATTGACTTATTGAGTTACTTGTTTATCCAGTTCAGTTCAGTTGCACAGTCATGTCTGACTCTTTGTGACCCCCGTGGACTGCAGCCTGCCAGGCTATTACAGCTTCTCAAATGGGAAGAAAGGTATAACAGAAAAAAAGTTCCTATCTTAATATTTCAGCAGTGGTACCCTATCACATGCAATTTGGGATCTGATGGTGAAAGGATCTCCTACTTGCACAGAAATCCAGTGAGATTAGAAAAAGTGGCACTCTCGTTCTAGGTCGTGTCCATAGTATCTAGAACAGTGCCTGATGTGCAATATGGTTTGAAAATCCCCTTTATAACATAATCTGGTTTTACCAGTTAAGAAATCACAAATGTATCCATGTCACATACTAATCATTTATACTGTTACTAAGTGTTCAGTAGTTAAAACTACTAAACTTATTGAGATATTTGGGTCAGATAAAAATGTAATTAAATTCCAAAATGATTCCAAAATGGTATGAAGTCTTTAGTTGTGGTGCTGGGACACTGTTTGGTGGTTTAGTCATTAAGTCGTATCTGACTCTTATAACTAACCCCATGGACCGTACCCCACCAGGCTCCTTTGTCCATGGGATTTCCCAGACAAGCATTTTGGAGTGGGTTGCCATTTCCTTCTCCAGAGGAACTTCCTGACCCAGAAATTGAACCCAAGTCTCCTGCAGGTGGTCTCCTGCATTGCAGGCAGAAGCCTGTTCAGTTGTAGGTTTCTTTGCACTCTTGCTTGGTTTTAAGAAAGGCCTTCCTTACCCCAGGTAGTAAAGTGGTGGTCTGCTGTATTCCCATGGACCGTACCCCACCAGGCTCCTTTGTCCATGGGATTTCCCAGACAAGCATTTTGGAGTGGGTTGCCATTTCCTTCTCCAGAGGAACTTCCTGACCCAGAAATTGAACCCAAGTCTCCTGCAGGTGGTCTCCTGCATTGCAGGCAGAAGCCTGTTCAGTTGTAGGTTTCTTTGCACTCTTGCTTGGTTTTAAGAAAGGCCTTCCTTACCCCAGGTAGTAAAGTGGTGGTCTGCTGTATCTCTGTTTAACCCCACAATATGCAAGACACATATACAAAATAGAATGATTGTTGGAATATTCTTATAAATGGTCTGCATGTTGCTGGCTCTACTTAGTCGTGTTCTCTAGGCGCTCACACCAGTGGAAACGGGAGGAGGAGATGGCTATGAACCGTGGCCTGTCTGTTCTAGGGTTGACTTAGTCGAATCGTGTGTCAGTTACTCTGGAACCCTGTGAGGCACCTTGCTAAAGATAAGCTGCTTGGGAAGAGGTTATACTGAGCTCATGCGTGAAGGACCAGTCTTTTCCAGGAGGAAGACTAGGAAAAGGCAGTCCAGGTAGAGAGAGGAGAATGAAGAAGGGCTTAGAGGAGCGAAGCTGTGAGCACTTCTCCCTCCATCTCATCTCTGTATGTGGACAGTGGCTTTTTGTCTGAAAGGACAGAGCTTAGTCTCGTGAAATTGAAGCAGCATCTTTTGTCGTGCCCCGTTACCTCTCCAGTCCCAAGGGCAAAGGCTTCAGGAACGTGATGATCAAGCAGACTTGGGCTCTGTTTCCTTTTATGTTGTGGTATCCTCGCCCCTACCCCCAACCCCAGATGGTGACTGCACAGTGCCCCAGCTACGGGGATGAGGAGAAAGGGTGGGGATAAAAAAAAATCTGGAAAGTCATTGTGTGGCTTATTGTGGTAAGATTGCAAAGGAACTGATAGGGCATGTTATGGCTCTTGGACTTTGTCCTTTATTCAGTGGACTGTCATTTGAGGTTATTAACAGAGGCAGTATAATTACATTTTTGTTCCCAAAAAGAAGATGTGGTGGCAAGATAAAGACTTGATGGGATTAGAAGAGCCAGTTAGGAGGCTCTTGTTAGAGCAGATGTAAGAGGTGATGGGGACCTGAACCAGACATTGGCTGAGAGGAAGGAGAGGATGTGAGTGGCTCCCAGACAGATGCAGGAGTCACTGAAGCTGCACAAGTGGCTGAGGCCGCCCTGGGGGTGAGCGGAAAGTTCTGAGAGGCAGCAGCATGGAGGGAGGAGAGGGCATGAGGAGCTGCTGGATAAGAGTAAGAGAGAGGGATCAGCGTTATGGGAGGACGAGGGGAGTGAGGTTCTGGAAGCCAGAGCAGAAAGTGGTCAAGAATCTAAGCAAGTGTTTTATTAAAATAAAAGCCACACTTAAATATTTGACTTTTCTTGTTGGAGAGGGATTAATTGGGAGGTTGGGATTATCATGTGTGCACTACTGGATATGAAATAGATAACCAACAAGGATCTACTGTGTAGCACAGGGAACTCTACTCAATATGTTAGAGAATCTGAAGAAAAGTATATATAGGTACATATACACACACACATCTACATGTACACTCATATACACATAATGTCTACTAGTTTTTATATACCATACCTAGGGAGCCTAGATGATCTTTTTAACCGTGTATCCACCTCCTTCCGTCCACACAACACACCCACACTCCTGCCAAAGCAGCTTACTCATTCTTCACACATGCAGTGTTGCTCTTTGCCAGAAAAAGTTTTCCTCTTCTTTCACATACCTGTCAAGAGCACACTCACCTGAACCAGGCCCTCTTATGTTGCATTGTAACTTTTGAAATGACTACAAGATTTAAAGTGTGCTCTCTGCATTGATCCACCCATCTTGATTATGATAATGTATGCTACAAAAATATTCACCATATATAATATATGTGGACAGGTATGTTTAATGTGGCATTGTATGTAACAGCAAGACTGGAAGCAACTGAAATAGATGAAACTTTGAAAAAACAAAGATACGCATACATACACATGTGAAAGTCACTGAGGCGTGTCTGACTCTTTGCAACCCTATGGTCTATAGCCTTCCAGTCTCCTCTTTACAATGGAATTCTCCAGACCAGAATACTGGAGTGGGTAGCCGTTCACTTCTCCAGGGGATCTTCCCAACTCAGGGATCACACGCAGGTCCCCCACATTGCAGACATATTCTTCACTAGCTGAGCCACCAGGGAGGCCCCATATACACATGTACTGACATGGAAAATTGGCCACTGAATGTGAACTGTGATTCTGTCTTTCAAAATAAGCTTGTATGTATATTGATGTATGTGTAAACTTGCATATACAAAATAAAATCTGAAAAAAAAATTCACACCAGAATATGAACAGTAGCTAGTGCATGCACGTGTGTTTGTGTTTGGAGGGAGTTGTTATAGTTTTAAGGTACCTTGTCCCAAAACGTTAACATCTGCTAATACTGCATAATGAGCTCACTGGTGTTGATTACATTCTTCTTTGTATCTTACATTTTTAAAATAAAAACTGAAGAAATGTATTGTTCAGTTTGAAATGCTAAATGGTTTAGGTCAAGTCTGCACTGATATTTATCAGGCCAAAGCCCACAGAAAAGATTTTTCTCCATGTATTTTTCTCCATGTCATCTTGAAATGGTATTTCATAAAACATTTTAATCCAGGGACTCTAGTATCTCGGGTGACAGACTCCTTCTTAATCAATGCAGCTTTCTTCTCGCAAATAAGCTTCACTGAAGTTAGTGTGTGTGTGGTTGCACACAGCCAGTAGTAAAGGATTTGCACAGATGCCCTGATGCTTATAGAATTGCAATTAGTTTGACCTGTTTTTGTGTAAGTTGTTAAGTGACACCAGTTTGATTCAGTTTTATATGCTTATCTTTTTGAAATTTCCTCATTTGTCTGTGCCTGGTCTTAGTTGCGGCCTGTGGGATTTTTTGGGGGCACGCGTGGGCTTCTCCGGTTGTGGCATGGGTGCTCCAGGGCGTGAGGGCTTAGTTGTCATGCACAGCATATGGGATCTTAGTTCCTTGACCAGGGATTGAACCCACGTCCCCTGCATTGGAAGGCAGATTATTAATACTGGACTGTGGAGGAAGTTCTATTTATATGCATATTTTTAATGGAAAATAAAGAAACATAACAGTGTCTGTTTGTTTTGTGGTGAACTAGGTACTATAGACAGAACAGAGTATGGCAAGAAGCTGGAGAAGGAAATGACCACGTAAGTAGACACCTTTCTACTATCGCTAAGCCTTTCTGTCTTAATCCAATTGTAATAAAGTTTAAAATTTTGCACTATTATAATGGAGATTCAAAGTTTTGAGAGGAGCAACATCATGGTTAGTTTTTTAGGAGGATACAATATAGGTTTTTTTCTTCAAAGAATTTGCTGCATAAGACACTCTAAAGTGAAGGCTAAGCCTGGATCAGACTGATGTATGCACTGGTAAATATAGAACATCATCTGCTGAGAAATTAGAGGGATTCAAAGTGAGCTTGTTTAAAATGCAGTTAAGAATCAACATTATTTGCAATGGCTTTGTATTATTAGTTTGCTTCTTGAATAGCTTTAGTCATGATGTAATGAGATCAGTTAACAGGATTTTTAAAAATATAGCATCTTTTTCTGAACAATGAAACAAGACATAGCGGAATAAATATAGTCCTTTTAACCTTAACTCACTTTGGAAACTTTCATTAATGATTTACTTACCTTGAAGTTTGCTCTCAGAACAGCTTATAAAACATGTCCAAAGGTATGAGTTGGTGATTCAGAAGAAAATGATTTCAGTCTATCCTGTAAGTGCTCTAGTAGGTTTGAAGAAAATGGACATATTTGATCATATTTTGAAAGCTGAGAAGCAAACACCTCCAGATACTCTTATGGAGAGGCACTTTTTTTTTAACATCGATGAAAAACAGTGTCTTATAATTATCTTGAAAATGAAAGTTTCTCAGTCATGTCCAACTCTTTGCGACCCCATGGACTGTAACCTGCCAGGCTCCTCTGTCCATGGAATTCTCCAGGCCAGAACACTGGAGTGAGTAGCTGTTAGCTTCTCCAGGGAATCTTCCCAACCCAGGGATTGAATCCAGGTATCCCGCATAGCATGTGGATTCTTTAGCATGTGAACCTCCCAGAAAGTCTGTAATCATCTTATAAATGCTTAAATACAGGTATTTTTTTCTGAGTAAATGTAGACTGGTGGCGTACTATACATTAGGTCATTTTCAAAGCACACGTCCACTTGTTAAATGAGGCTTCTCTTTAGCTATCTCTTGCTGTATCATTAACACTTGGATAATAAATATTGAGTTATCTATTAACTAAAATTTAGTATTGGTAGCTGTTAGCTTCTCCAGGGAATCTTCCCAACCCTGGGATCGAATCCAGGTCTCCCGTATAGCAGGTGGATTCTTTAGCATTTGAACAGCCCAGGAAGCCTGTAATCATCTTATAAATGCTTAAATACAGGTATTTTCTTCTGAGTAAACGTAGACTGGTGGCTTACATTAGCTCATTTTCAAAGCACACGTTCCACTTGTTAAATGAGGCTTCTTTTTAGCTATCTCTTCCTGTATCATTAACACTTGGATAATAAATATTGAGTTATCTATTAACTAAAATTTAGTATTCTAATTCTATCTTCTCTGATAAAGACATTGTACATTACCAGGTATAACTTGGGGAAGATATGTTTACATCAGGCTGTGAGCATCGATATCAGCAACTATCTGGTTACTACATCACCATTTTTATAGTTTCTGCATGATTCATATAAGTTTTTTCTTTGAGGGTGGCAAGTTGTGAACTTTTAAAAGTGGGAATATTGGAATCCTGTATTTCATTTTTGAATGTTTGTTTTTACATAAAAAGTAATTGCTTAGTGAGGCACATGAGTTGTTCGCTTTTTTCTGTATGAAGACTCAGATAAGGAAATACAAATTTGGCATTTCTAGGTGATCAAGGGTCTGGTTTTAGAAGATGATCATTTTTTTTATCATTAGACTTTAAGCTGGGGGCCCTGCTACTTGATTCACTAAGCATTTCAGGATAACTCATGATGGCCAGTTGGGCACATGATATAAAAACATTTTTTATTCTGAGTTGTCTTTTGGCAGATTAATAACC
Source organism: Madoqua kirkii (assembly GCA_006408675.1). NCBI lineage: Eukaryota > Metazoa > Chordata > Mammalia > Artiodactyla > Bovidae > Madoqua > Madoqua kirkii. Next base: position 22,124 of record SJYC01019375.1, read on the forward strand.
CAAAAGGTCAGGTGACCATCTCCGTCTCTTGGTTTCACTTTCTGGCAAGTTCTGTCCCTTCTTTCCATTCCCCTGTGTGCAGAAACCATCCCAAGTGTTCATCAGCTGATATAGGGGTAATCCAGGTGTGCAGGATGACACTGGCAGACCTCACCTAATGCTGTGATGCTTTTAGGTAGCACTCACATCTTTCACAATATCTGGCATTCTCTATATGCTAATTGTGTGCCAGGCACAGACGCAAGTGTTTTTATATATTACTGTGTTACAGTTCTTGTTCTTGGCCATGTTACGAGGCATACGGGATCTTAGTTCCCCAATCAGGGATTGAACCTGTGCCCTTGGCAATGAAAGCATGGAGTCTTAACTGATGGACTGCCAGGGAAGTCCCACTGTGTTACAGTTCTTATCTCCATTTTGCCAGTTAGAAAACTGGGACTTCAAATGGTGAAGTCAGCCTGTATCGCAGTTAAGAGCTGAGATTTGAGCCAAAACAGAAAGCACACTCTTCACCATGACATTCTGCCAGAGTGGCCGTGGTTGGACGCTGACCATCAGCGCTGCTTTGAAGGAGGGCACGGTTGCCAGATGACTGAAAAGGCCAGGCGGGGGGTCTGCTGGGGACGGTGCATTGATGAGAAAGTGGCGTGTGTGCAGCGTTCTTGTGGTTTTCCAGGTACGCCTACTATTACTCTGGAATTGGTGCTGGCGTGCTTATTGCCGCTTACATCCAGGTCTCGTTCTGGTGTCTGGCCGCTGGAAGACAAGTACACAGAATCAGAAAACAGTTTTTTCATGCCATCATGCAACAGGAGATAGGCTGGTTTGACGTGCATGACGTTGGAGAACTTAACACCCGCCTCACAGAGTAAGTACCTGGGTGTGTGCTGAACTCTGACGTGTGCTTCTTATTCTTTTAAAACAGAAGCGAGGTCATAAAATGTGTCAGGAGGTAATCCCTGGAGCTAATGCCCATCCCTCAGAAGTAATTCTGAAAGTAAATTCCTTCTGAGTCTTGATCGTGCCTCTTGCGTCTTTTCGTTCCCAGAGCCCTGGCAGGGCTTGAAGAGGCCCCGCGCGACTAGTGGTGAATGAGGGGTTGGCCTTGCCAGACCCAAGACACCCCGCGGGAGTGAGCACGAGGGCGGAGACGCGATGCTTGCTGGGGCCGTTCCTGAGCAAAATCCCACTGAAACAAACACTCAGCTAGATTCAGGACAAAAGTTCTGGTGCTCATAATCCTGATGTTTCTTTCTAACACTGTTCTTTCAGTGACGTCTCCAAAATTAATGAAGGAATTGGTGACAAAATTGGAATGTTCTTTCAGGCAATGGCAACATTCTTCACCGGTTTTATAGTAGGATTTACAAAAGGTTGGAAGCTCACCCTTGTGATTCTGGCCATCAGTCCTGTTCTTGGCCTGTCAGCTGCTATCTGGGCAAAGGTAGGTGTGAAGCCTGTGAATCCAGGCTGTTACCCTGTCTCCACCCTCAAAAAACACCCCACAACTCCTCCAGTAGAGGCTGTTTTTGTCACACGATGCCCCTGACACTGACGATGACGTTAAATCTTCTGTTCAGTCTTGGTGTTAAATCTTCTGTTCACAGTCAGTGGGAATAGGCAGATGTGAGCTCACTGAGTTGTCCCCACCCAGACTCTGTGCTGTTACTGGGGGAAGGGAAAGATGGAGCTCCCCCATCTCCTTCTCTGCCTTCATGCGGAAGGCATGCTCGGCTCTCGGAGAGCTGTGTTCCCGGTAGACAGTTCCACGTTCACAAGTGGAGCTTCAGGTTCAGTGACTAACACATGAGTCCCATTCAGTTACCATTATTGATGTCATTGTTTTTGTAGATTTTATTTATTTTGCTGGCAGATCAGTTTTGTCAGCATTATAAATGGCTCTGTGTTTATACATACCTAAGTCCATTGGTGTAAAACAGTTTTTTAAAAAGAGGTTTTTTCTAGCCCCTTATGCATGTACATCTGAGGTCTGTGGTTCCTTCTCTGTCACGAAAGCAAAGCAATGCAAATGGCCCTCCCCAGCTCTGCAGGGAGGCCTTCCTCTTGAGACTGGGAGTGGTGTTCATTCTAAATTGATTTCCTGTAAGTGTAGGTGGCTATGGAGAGATTGGCCTAGTATGTAGTTTCTGACAAAAAAAGAAATGAGAGAGAGCGCTACACATTCACATGGCAAAAGGATGTAGAATAACGGAGGGCCAAGCAAACCCAAGCCTAACACAGAACAAATCAGGCTGTATTAAGAAATTAAAATATTTAACCCTGTAAGATGGATATCAGTTTGCTGTTATAAATGGTCACTGCCATTTTTTAAAGTATCTACTGTGTCAGGCAAATACATATCTTTTTTCTCTTTTTTAAAAAGTTTGTTGAAATGCAGTTAGTTTACAATGTTGTGTTAATTTCTGCTGCTCAGCAAAGTAATGCAGATATACATAATATACATTATTTTTCATACTCTTTTCCATTATGGTTTGTCACAGGCTATTGAATACCATTTCCTGTACTATGCAGTAGGACCTTGTTACCCAGATTACACTTTTTTTAGGTTAAAAAATCCCAGGGAATTTCAGAGTATAAAATAACAACATACCTTAATCTTCCCCCAAATTAGTAAATGTTAGTTACACTTTTTACAATATTCAGCTATATTTTCTACATATGAAGTAGAAGTTTATAGAATATTACAGAATATTTTCACCCTCATTCCATCATATTATCTTTTTCCTCAAAGGCATGAAATATATGTTCTTATAAAGTGTAGACATCATCTCATTTTTCCTGTACTATGCAGTAGGACCTTGTTACCCAGATTACACTTTTTTTAGGTTAAAAAATCCCAGGGAATTTCAGAGTATAAAATAACAACATACCTTAATCTTCCCCCAAATTAGTAAATGTTAGTTACACTTTTTACAATATTCAGCTATATTTTCTACATATGAAGTAGAAGTTTATAGAATATTACAGAATATTTTCACCCTCATTCCATCATATTATCTTTTTCCTCAAAGGCATGAAATATATGTTCTTATAAAGTGTAGACATCATCTCATTTAACAGAGGAAGAAATCGAAGTTCTGAGAACTCTTATTAATTTATTGTTCAGACTAACACAGTGTTTGAATAGTGTTCTTGGAGGCTAAACTGCATCTCTGTCGACATATTTGGCAAAAGCCTTTGTGTTAATTGATTTTTCTGTTTACTAGCATGCTAGGCAAGTCAGGTGGCAGATTCTTCATATCAGTATTTGCTGAAAAACTGTTCTAAAGTATATTGATGTTTGTTCTAGTTAGGGGGAAAAGCAGTAAGTTAATCTTTTAATAATTAATTGTCCGTTACTTCAGATACTGTTTAATAAATAGAACCTTCAACTGCCTGGTTGTCAGTCGTAATAAAAAAGAAATGAGGCCCGGTGGAGGAAGCTGCTTTGTCCCTGTGGTTCTGAGGCTCTCTTCTGTAACTCAGAGGCCAGGGGCAAGAAGGCAGAACAGGAAGAGGCTTGGCCCCAGCAAGCTTCCTACTCCAGAAAGCCTCTTTTGATCTCTGCACGCAATTCTCTAACCCAGCCCAGAGACGCTGGGTCAGCTAGCGGGCAAAGCGAGGGGACCCACCACACCCTGCTGCTCCCTGAGGCGGTCCAGCCTGAGGTCACTTGCACTCCCTCAGGGAGCAGCAGGGGCCCCGCAGCTGAGACAGTCCATGCAGGAGCACCTGAACGTGAACCTGCTGCTTGAGCCACAGCTCTCAGAAGTAGGTTAGGAATTGTATGCTAAATCCCCAAAGGGTAACTGCTTGCTCAAATAAAAGACTTTACATAGGACCCAGAGTCTCCTAACATGATAGGCACCACACCCAAAATATAGTTAAAAGAAGACCACTTGTCATACCAAGAACTACGAAAATCACAACTTGAATGAGAAAAAACACTTAACTGACAAGTGCTGATATGATTAATATGTCAGTGTTGTTTGGCATGGATTTTGGAATAGTCATCAGAAAAATGCTTCACTGATCAATTACAAATTATCCTAAAACAAAAGCAAATAGACAATATCAGTAGTGAAAAAGAAGTTAAGAAAAAAGGACAGAATGGAATTAGATAACTGAAAGGTACAGCCGTAGAACAGAAGTCTCGATGGAGGGGTGACTCTTGTTGAGTGGAGGGAACAGGACAGTCAGTGGACTGGAAAGAGAACAATAGAAGCCGCCCAGCATGAAACAGAAGATGAAAAGCGCCTCGGGGGCCTGTGGGACAGTAGTACCATCTGGAACATCAGTGACCATCAGA
>SJYC01019376.1:0-12733 GCA_006408675.1 Madoqua kirkii
TGCCTCTCACGTCAAGGCCGCTCCTGAGCCACCACCCAAGTGGAGGGTACACCGAACGTCTCACCCCTTGAAGCTCAAGCTCTGCAAAACAAAGGACTAGCCGCAGCAGGTGGCGACCCGTCCCTGGGTGGGCACAGAGATCAGAGGTAAAACTTCTCGCCACCATTCATTATATTTCAGCAAAGATGCCGAAGCGCCGCGCCGGATTCCGGAAAGGCTGGCACAGACGACGGAGGAGCTCCCTCACATACCAAATGCGCAATCTGACGCTGAGGGAGACGGAGAGTGATCTGCCCACTCCGCGTCAGGTTGGAGCCCTTTTGCGGAAAGCTTGGAATGACGCCCATGCACGGCCTCCCCCGATAACTCCTACAAACATACTAGCTGTTCTATTATTACTATTACAGCAAATACAAAGCGGAACCGCTACCGCTTTTTGGGCTTATGTTCCTGATCCTCCTATGATTCAATCACTGGGCTGGAGTAACGATGTTTTGCCTGTCTATGTTAATGATACTAAGCTTTTAGGAGGAAATTCTGACAAATCAGGTTGGAGCACTTTTAGAAAAAGCTTGGAATGACGCCCATGCGCGGCCTTCCCCGGTAACTCCTACAAAAATACTAGCTGTGCTATTATTACTATTACAACAAATACAAAGCGGAACCGCTACCGCTTTTTGGGCTTATGTTCCTGATCCTCCTATGATTCAATCACTGGGCTGGAGTAACGATGTTTTGCCTGTCTATGTTAATGATACTAAGCTTTTAGGAGGAAATTCTGACACTCATATTCATCCTCAACAAGCTAATATTACTTTCTATGGGCTCACTACTATGTATCCTATGTGTTTTTCTTATAATACTAATCATTCACACTGTATACAAGTATCTCCCCACACGTCTTATCCTAGTGCAGTTATCCCCGGAGTCGATGAAGAAGTCGAAATAAAGGACTCTCGCGGCGGAACTGGACCCCCTGATATTCCCTTCTGTGACAAAAGTCTGAGCATAAATTTAGGAATAGATGTCCCTTGGACTCTATGCCGTGCACTAACAGCTACGGTATATAAAATCGATAACAACATAGACTTATGGGATTGGGCACCTAAAGGGACACCTGAATGTCCAGAATGTCGAGGGCAACACCCTCCTATTCTGTCAGTCAAAACTACTCATATTTACCAAACTGGAATTTGGAAACTCTTAGCCGCGTTTGATTCTGGTAAAGGACTATATTCACAGCCCAATATTAGTGGAAGCCGATATGGAAACGTTGGGAGTGCTCACAGATATCCCCGAGCTTGTGTGCCTTTTCCATTCATGTTGATTCAAGGGTATGTAAACATTATATTTTCTTCTAATGTCTATCACATAAATTGTACTGATTGTAGGCTTACCAATTGTATTCGGGGAGTAAAAAGGGGGGAACAAGTTTTAGTTGTAAAACAACCAGCCTTTGTAATGCTACCAGTGGAAATAACTGATTCCTGGTATGATGAAACTGCTTTAGAATTGTTACATAAAATTAATAATGCTCTCAGTAGGACTAAACGAGAGATAGGACTTATTGTTCTAGGGATAGTCTCTTTAATCACTCTTATAGCAACTGCTGTTACTGCTTCTGTGGCACTCGCACAATCTGTTCAAGATGCCACTATAGTTGATTCCTTGTCTCATAATGTTACTAAAGTAATGGGAACTCAAGAAGATATAGATAAGAAAATAGAAGATAGATTATCTGCTTTGTACGATACTATAAACATTATTGGGGAAAAAGTCAAAAGCATTGACCTTAGAATGAAAATGCGATGCCATGCAAATTATAAATAGATTTGTGTCACTAAAAAACCTTATAATGATTCAGACTTCCCTTGAGATAGAGTTAAAAATCATTTACAAGGAATTTGGTTCAATTCTAATATGTCTATTGACCTGTTACGATTACATAATGAAATTCTTGACATTAAAGAGGCTCCTAAAGCAACCTTGAATATAGCAGAATTAACCGACAACTTTATAAAAAATTTGTTTTCTAACTTCCCCAGCCTTCATTCTTTGTGAAAAAGCATAATTGCCGTTGGAGTAGTGTTAACTGCTATACTTATTTTAATGTGCTTAGCGCCTTGTCTTATAAAATTCATCTTTAAAGAATTTCTGCATATGAAAATGTCAATACACCGGAACATGTTACAACACAGACGTCTTTTGGAGCTTTTAAAAACTGAAGAAAGGGGAGCTGCGGGGGACTGCCCATAAAGGGTCAGGTCCTGGGAGCTGCTCGCGCGTTATTGCAGGGCCCTTAGGCATGATCTGGGTTTTCGCCCAGGCGTGGCCTGAGCTCTCTGTCCCGCCACCCTGTTAATTGTATTTACAATCTGGTAGCTCCAGGATGCCTGGTAACTATGTTCTGCTCATTAGAGCTAAACGTGCCTCAAACAACCAGGTATTATGCTTTGTATAAAGAAATAAGAAGATGTCCCAGCATCATTTAAATAATATACCAATCAAGCCTATAATTTCAAGATTGAAATTATGACCAAGAAGAAGAGGGGAATGAAGAAATTAGGTTAAAACTTTAGGTTTTCTCTAGGCCTCCTTTGTTCTAAAACCCCAAAGGCAGGTTATACCTCATGAAAAATAGCCCTCTTTTCTTCTGGTGACTCATAGCCTCCTGATCCCTGAAGCAGCCCCTCTATAATTATGGTGGTATGTTTCTATTAAACTTTAACTGATGACTTATAGCCTAGTTTCCTGGCAAGGGACCCCCAGGTGATGTATTTTCTGTTAAAACTTTTCCGGGTGGCTGTTCTGACCAACCGCCTCAGGGTGGTCAGCCAGCCGTGTCAGCCCAATAACTTACAGACCTATCCCCTTACAGGTCAAGCCTTGCCCACCAATCAAACGTCCTCACCCCACCTGTACCTGCCTATGGCCCCAATAAACTGTACTGATTGTAGGCTTACCAATTGTATTCGGGGAGTAAAAAGGGGAGAACAGGTTCTAGTTGTAAAACAACCAGCCTTTGTAATGCTGCCAGTAAAAATAACAGACTCCTGGTACGATAAAACTGCTTTAGAATTGCTACATAAAATTAATAATGCTCTTAGTAGGACTAAATGAGAGATAGGACTTATTATTCTAGAAATAGTCTCCTTAATCACTCTTATAGCAACTGCTGTTACTGCTTCTATGGCACTTGCACAATCTGTTCAAGATGCCGCGGTAGTTGATTCTTTATCTCATAATGTTACTAAGGTAATGGGAACTCAAGAAGAGATAGATAAAAAAATAAAAGATAGATTGTCTGCTTTGTATGATACTATAAACATTATTAGAGAAAAGGTCAAGAGCATTGACCTTAGAACAAAAATGCAGTGCCATGCAAATTATAAATGGATCTGTGTCACTAGAAAACCTTATAATGATTCAGACTTCCCTTGGGAAAGGGTTAAAAATCATTTACAAGGAATTTGGTTTAATTCTAATCTGTCTATTGACCTGTTCCGATTACATAATGAAATTCTTGACATCGAAGATGCTCCTAAAGCAACTTCGAACATAGCAGAATTAACCGACAACTTTGTAAAAAATTTGTTTTCTAACTTCCCCAGCCTTCATTCCGTGTAGAAAAGCATGATTGCCGTCGGAGTAGTGTTAACTGCTATGCTGATTTTAATGTGCTTAGCACCTTGTTTTATAAAATTCATCTTTAAAGAATTTCTGCACATAAAAATGTCAATACACCGGAACATGTTACAACACAGATGTCTTTTGGAGCTTTTAAAAATTGAAGAAAGGGGAGCTTCGGGGGACTGCCCATAAAGGGTCAGGTCCTGGGAGCTGCTCGTGCGTTATTGCAGGGCCCTTAGGCATGATCTGGGTTTTCGCCCAGGCGTGGCCTGAGCTCTCTGTCCCGCCACCCTGTTAATTATATTTACAATCTGGTAGCTCCAGGATGCCTGGTAACTATGTTCTGCTCATTAGAGCTAAACGTGCCTCAAACAACCAGGTATTATGCTTTGTACAAAAAAATAAAAAGATGTTCCGGCATCATTTAAATAATATATCAATCAAGCCTGTAATTTCAAGATTGAAATTATGACCAAAAAGAAGATGGGAATGAAGAAATTAGGTTAAAAACTTTAGGTTTTCTCTAGGCCTTCTTTGTTCTAAAACCCTAGAGGCAGGTTATACCTCATGAAAAAATAGCCCTCTTTTCTTTTGGTGACTCATAGCCTCCTGATCCCTGAAGCAGCACCTCTATAATTATGGTGGTATGTTTCTATTAAACTTTAACTGATGACTTATAGCCTAGTTTCCTGGCAAGGGACCCCCAGGTGATGTATTTTCTGTTAAGATTTTTCCGGGTGGCTGTTCTGACCAACCGCCTCAGGGTGGTCAGCCAGCCGTTTCAGCCTGATAACTTACAGACCTATCCCTGCAAAGGTCAAGCCTTGCCCACCAATCAAACGTCCTCACCCCACATGTACCTGCCTATGACCCCCCAATCACATTGTCTTAACCCTATTCCCGCCTGCTTGTGATTTTTCTGTATAAAAATTCTTCCCAACCAGTGTTCGGGGTTCACTCCTCCCGAGGAGTTCGAACCCCGGCGCGCCGGTTCAATAAATCCTCTTGTGGTTGCATCGATATCCTGAGTCTTGGTGTGATCTGTGAAGCGAAGACTCCGGTGATTAGGCCCGCTCCGTGTCTAACAGTATGACCCCTGAAGTTCCTCTCGAGGTTCAAGTTGAGACTGCCTCTGCCAGAGTACAGCCCCAGTGAATCCTGGGTGATTCAAAATGTGAATGATGTAGGCGAGGAAAAACTTATTCATTTATTTAATTTGATATATAAGATTAGATTAGGAGGAAATATTATAGTAGGAAAATTAAGTGGAGAAAAGAGGCTGAATAACTGTATTTTCGTGGATAACCAATAAAACTTTGAAACAAGACGTTTGCACTATCTATATTAGGCCACCAGTGTCCTCTTGAATATCGAGGGATGCCCTGCTTTGGGCTCCCCCTTGCTTGGATCTTAAATGCTGGGGCAATGAGTAGGCTAGGCGAGTCTCCATGCCCCAGAAGGGAATTCAGCCAGAAGTTAGAATAAATATAAAACACGGGGGAAACCAGTCCAGTGACTGGCCTGGCCTCTATTTTCTAGAAAGGCCTTTTATACCTTTTTGATTGCACATAGAGATCAATGGGTAATACAAAATTATGCAGCGTTACCAGCTCAGACTCTTATCAAAACTAAGCTTTTCTCTGCATACTTAGTTGTATACACAAGTCTTAGGTAATTTACATCATCTTCCAGCAGAGGGCCAATTTATCTTTTACAGCACTATTCTGATAAGAGTTTGTCAACCAGAAGACTTTTTCGTGTTTATCTTCCCAAAGCCTGGTGCCATTCTCAGAAAGCACTAAATAAGGTTACATTCTTACGTAGCAAAAATACAGCAATTTATAACAAGTAAAAGGAGTACAGTGATTTATAACACAATAAAAGTAACTCAAAAGATAGTGTTGCTAACATCAAAATTACTATATACCTTTTTCCATATCCTGATTACATTGATGAGTGTCCTCCCAGGTGCCTAAAAAATAAAGAATATGAAGGCCTGGCAGGAATCATTGAGTCAACAGTGAAATTCCGTCACCAGTATGATTTTTGACTATTTAGAAAAGGCTCTGTATCTTTAAGATGTTTTGAGCTTTGTGTCTCTCACGATTGGGGCACTGTTAGCAATTCACAAGTTGTAAAAAGTCCAAGGAAAATTGTTAGGCAAGCTAAAGAGTTATCAGAGGGGTTTTGAACTGAAACATCCCTTTCAAATGCAGAAGACAGAAGCTCTGAGTTAACATTTTCCATAGTGTGTCAGAGTGGGAAAGCACAGTACAACAAGGCAGGCAGATTCTGGTTTTGGGGGTACATGATCAAGAAATTCCAAGGGGAAATGCTGAGGCTTGACTTGCATTACCCATGAGGCTCGCCACATGATCTTGTCATGGGTGATATCTCCCGTGCTGGCTCCAAGAATGCCTCCTCTTGAGGTGTGAAGGGAACAACAGGATCCATTTCTAGACGAAGCAGGGAAATGGACCCTCATCTCGAGATGAGGAGGGAAAATTGGAGCTCTTCTTGAGCTGTGTCAGGACCCGTGGTGTTCCTCCCTTGTGCAGATGGGTATGTCTGGGAAATTCTTGAGTTGCCTCAAGGGTGTCAAGGACCTTTTTGAGGCTCAAGAGGGAAGATGAGATTTCTCTGAAGAAGCCACAGTGGAACAGGGCCTCATCTCCCGTTGAGGGGGAAATCTCTTGGTTTTTTTCGAGTTGTGGCAGGAAACTTGGGATTCCACTCGAGTTACGATGGGGACCTCAGGGACCCTCTCATGTGGCCTCAGGAAAGTTCAGTCTCCATGTGAGTTGTGAGAGACCTTTCAACATTCCTCTCTAGTTGCTGCCAGGGCTACGGTCCTCACTGGAGTTGAAACCAGAACCTCAGGGTTCCTCTCCAGTGATGACATGAATCAAAGTGTTCCTCTGGAGTTTCTACAGGGGAGTCAGGCCTCGTCTCATGTGGAGACAAACAAGTCCGCTTTCCTGTCAAGATGGAAAAACAGTGTTAGCCTTCTTGTCGAATTGACATAGGGATCGGTGGCTTTCTCTAGAGGTGTTACAGGGCTGTCACACCTGCCATCGTGTTTTGAGTCAATTCTCTGTGTGTCTGTCGAGTCAGTGCAGGGGAGTCAGGTGTATCTGGAGGGGATTGGGACATCAGGGTCTTTTGGAATGGTGGCATGACCCCTAGAGTTCCTCTCAAGATTCAAGTGGAGATCATCTCTGCTGGGAGCCAGTGTGAGAAATCCTACCCATGACACGGTCATGCAGCAGTGATCTGATAGGCAAGGTCGAGTCAGATCTCAGGTTTTCCCCCTGGCATTTCCTGACTGTGTACCCCCAAAATAAGAATATGCCTGCCTTATTGTATTGTACTTTTCCACTCTTCTGACACACTCTGCAAAAAGTCAGCTCGGGGCTTTAGTCCTCTGCATTTGAAAGGGTGTTTTGATCCAAAAACCCCTCAGATGACTTTCTAACCTGCCTGCAGGACTCGTACAACTGTGCATGTGATTGTTTGAGGCCTCCTGACCATGGGAGACACAGGAAACTTAAACATCCTAGGAATGTAGTGGCTTCCACAGTCAAAATCATTAGAATAGGACTGATTAAAGGTTTCATTTGTTGAGCTAATACTTGCTGCCAAATTTTTATGTCCTTTATTTGCAGATATAGTTGGTGTATAGAAAAGCAGGTAGTAGACCTGGTATTAGCAACATTAAATCTTTGAGTTAAGTACATTTTTTGTTATAATCCATTGCACCTTTGTTCTACAGGAATGTAACTTTATTTAGTACTTTGAGGGTGATGTAGAGTAAAGAAAAAACACTTCTAGGGAAAAGGAGTTTTCTAGTTGATAGACAATTATCCAGGAAGAGAGCCATAAAGATGTTAACAGGCCTCTTGGCCAGAAGATAATGTAAACCACCTGAGAACTTTTGTATATCAGAGGATATGCAAAAAGAAAGCCATCTCAATGAGGGTAAGGACTGCTGCCCCTGCATAACTTTGCATATTCCATTATTTCTTTATGTACAACTTTGGGTATATAAGCTGATTTTGAAAAATATAGTTTTTGGAGTCATGCACTGATGCTGGGCTTCCCCATGTTGTTCTTTTCTCCCCTTTTTCAGCTGAATTCCCATCTGGATAGAGGAGGCTCACCATGTCTACTTACTTGCCCTGGCTGCTAAGATCCACGTGAAAGGGAGCCTAAGGCAGGGTACCCTTTGATATTCAAGGGGGCGCTGGTGACCTAACATAGATGGTGCAAAACTCTTGTCTCAAGGTTTTATTGGTTTTCCCCATAAACCAAGTTATTCCGATTCCTTTCCTCCACCTAAATTTCCTTCGATATGATTTCTTTCTTTCTTTCTTTTTTTACAAAAGAATACTTCTGTTATTATTACATTTTCATAAACTACAAAGGCAGGCAAGTATAATGAATGTTAATGAATGCTTCTCAAAGAAAGGATAGTCATTACTCCTAGAACAGGGAAACAGTATTGACAAGAAGGGGCATGGCAGGGACAAGAATGGCTTCTGAGCTGCTGGTGATGTTTCATTTCTTGATCTGAGTGCTAGTTTCCTGAGCATGTTGCATTAGTAAAATTCATGAAACTGTACATCTGTAATTTGTGCATTTTTCTTTTTTTCTGAAATAGTCAAGTTGTATTTATTTTTGTAACTTTTGTTAAAAATATTAATAATTTTCAACAGTTAATATGAAATAATTTTGAATTATGTGAATTTATAGGGTTTTTTTTTAATACTTTATTCTACTTTACAATAGTGTATTGGTTTTGCCATACATTGACATGAATCAGCCACAGGTGTACACGATTTCCCGATGCTGAAGCCTCCTCTCACCTCCCACCCCACACCATCTCCCTGGATCATCCCGTACACCAGCCCCAAGCATCCTGTACCCTGTATTGAACATAGACTGGGGCTTCATTTCTTGTATGATAGTATACATGTTTCAGTGCCATTCTCCCAAATCATCCCACCCTCCCCCTCTCCCTCAGAGACCAAAAGTCCGTTCTATACCTCTGTGTCTCTTTTGTTGTCTCACCTACAGGGTCATCATTACTATCTTTCTAAATTCCATATATGTGTGTCAGTATACTGTATTGGTGTTTTTCTTTCTGGCTTACGTCACTCTGTATAATTGGCTCCAGTTTCATCCATCTCATTAGAACTGAGTCAAATTTATTCTTTTTAAGGGCTGAGTAATACTCCATTGTGTATGTGTACCACAGCTTATTGAAAGAGACACATGTACCCCAATGTTCATTGCAGCATTGTTTATAATTGCCAGAACATGGAAACAATCTAGATGTCCATCAGCAGATGAATGGATATACTATTTCTTTCTAATCTAATCTTATATCTCTAAATAAATAGGTATTTCCTAGCCAACACTGTCCCCAGTTCGAATAACCCTGGATCCACCAGGGCTAGACCCTGGGATGCCTCCTCTTGAGGTGCAATGGCAATGCTGATTCCTTTCCTGATGAAGCAGGGAAATGGACCCACAGTGCTGCGATGAACACTGGGGTGCATGTGACTCTTTCAATTCTGGTTTCCTCCGTGTGTATGCCCAGCAGTGGGATTGCTGGGTCATAAGGCAGTTCTATTTGCAATTTTTTAAGGAATCTCCACACTGTTCTCCATAGTGGCTGTACTGGTTTGCATTCCCACCAACAGTGTAAGAGGGTTCCCTTTTCTCCACATCCTCTCCAGCATTTATTGCTTGTAGACTTTTGGATCGCAGCTATTCTGACTGGTGCGAAATGGTACCTCATTGTGGTCTTAATTTGCATTTCTCTGATAATGAGTGATATTGAGCATTTTTTCATGTGTTTGTTAGCCATCCATACGTCTTCTTTGGAGAAATGCCTATTTAATTCTTTGGCCCATTTTTTGATTGGATTGTTTATTTTTCTGGAGTTGAGCTGCATAAGTTGCTTGTATATCTTTGAGATTAGTTTTTTGTCAGTTGCTTCATTTGCTATTGTTTTCTCCCATTCAGAAGGCTGTCTTTTCACCTTACTTATAGTTTCCTTTGTTGTGCAGAAGCTTTTAATTTTAATTAGAACCCATTTGTTTATTTTTGTTTTTATTTCCTGTACACTGGGAAGTGGATCATAGAGGATCCTGCTTTAATTTATGTTGGAGAGTGTTTTGCCTATGTTCTCCTCTAGGAGTTTTATAGTTTCTGGTCTTACGTTTAGATCTTTAATCCATTTTGAGTTTATTTTTGTGTATGGTGTTAGAAAGTAATCTAGTTTCATTCTTTTACAAGTGATTGACCAGTTTTCCCAGCACCACCTGCTAAAGAGACTGTACTCCATTGTATATTCTTGCCTCTGAAGAAGGCTTTCTTATCTCTTCTTGCTATTCTTTGGAACTCTGCATTCAAATGGGTTTACTTTTCTTTTTCTCCTTTGCTTTTGGCTTCTCTTCTTTTCACAGCTATTTGTAAGGCCTCGTCAGACAACCATTTTGCCTTTTTGCATGTATTGTTCTTGGGGATGGTCTTGATACCTGTATCTTGTACAATGTCACGAACTTCTGTCCATAGTTCTTCAGGCACTCTATCAGATCTAATCCCTTGAATCTATTTGTCACTTCCGCTATATAATCATAGGTCATACCTGAATGGTCTATTGGTTTTCCCTACTTTCTTCAATTTAAGTCTGAGTTTGGCAATTAGGAGTTCATGATCTAAGCCACACTCAGCTCCTGGTCTTGTTTTTGCTGACTGTATGGAGCTTCTCCATCTTTGGTTGCAAATAATACAATCAATTAGAGCCAAAGCAAAAACAACACCCAGTTGTGGATATGACTGGTGATGGAAGCAAAGACCAATGTTGTAATAAGAAATATTGCATAGGAACCAGGAATATGAGGTCCATGAATTAAGGCAAATTGGACATGGTCAAATAGAAGATGGCAGGTGTGAACATCAACATTTTAGGAATCAGTGAACTAAAATGGACTGGAATAGGTGAATTTAACTCAGATCACCATTGTATCTACTACTGTGGGCAAGAATCCCTTAGAAGAAATGGAGTAGCCATCATAGTCAACAAAAGAGTCTGAAATGGATGCAATCTCAAAAACGACAGAATGATCTCTGTTCATTTCCACGCAAACCATTCAATATCATGGAGATCCAAGTCTATGCCCTAATCAGTAATGCACAAGAAGCTGAAGTTGATTGGTTCTATGAAGACCTACAAGACCTAAAACTAACACCCCCAAAATATGTCCTTTTCATTATAAGAGACTGGAATGTAAAAGTAGGATGTCAAGAAATAGCTGGAGTAACAGGCAAATTTGGCCTTGGAGTACAGAAGAAGCAGGGCAAAGGCTAATAGAGTTTTGCCAAGAGAACTCACTGGTCATAGCAAACACCCTTTTCCAACAATACAAGAGAAGACTCTACACATGGACATCACCAGGTGGTCAATACTGAAATCAGATGGATTAATCTTATTATTCAGACATAATTTTAATAAAGTTCCCATTCTCTCTTACAAGTGCACAGGCTTGGATGATCAATTATTCAGTCACCTACTCATATATCAGGAAGATCTCCTGGAAGAGGAAATGGCAACCCCTTCCAGTATTCTTGCCTGGAGAATCCCATGGCCAGAGGAGCTTGATGGACCACAGTTCTCAGGGTTGCAAAAAGACGGATATTCCCATTCTCTCTTACAAGTGCACAGGCTTGGATGATCAATTATTCAGTCACCTACTCATATATCAGGAAGATCTCCTGGAAGAGGAAATGGCAACCCCTTCCAGTATTCTTGCCTGGAGAATCCCATGGCCAGAGGAGCTTGATGGACCACAGTTCTCAGGGTTGCAAAAAGACGGATACAACTGAGCAACTGACCACCATCACTCATATACCACTTACAAATGTCTCATTTTGTAGGTGAAAATAGTATTTTCCTAACTCTGTTTTCTTTGGAGAAAGTAAATAATTGCAGTCCAAAGATACAGAATGAGGCTTTCTTAAGAAAAATGTGGTTTGGAAACAGGAACGTGATAGTAGCTAAGCTTTATAAGATGATGCAGACTTCTGACATAAAGCAAACAATACATTTGAATCAATGTGTAATAGAGCCCACAGGGGATGCATGTATCTGGAGTAACTGAGTTAAAACAAATTAGGGTCTAGATTAAAACAAATCACCAATTTCTGTTTGTTTGAGGTTTTTCAGTCATTAAGAAATACATGCAATTAATTTCTTACATTTAGAAAAATTATGGTCTAGCCCTCACAGTTCAGAGGCATAAAGCAGGATGTGGAAGTCAATTTTCCAGAACTTTTGCATCAGATTGCCCAAGATTGCTCCATGATTTAGTTTCAACCATTACGTATTCTCACATAATCAGCTGAACTGCTATGTAATATGAGCACAAAAACACACCCCACAGCTTCATATAGGTACTGCTGGGATTATCTGATTATGTAAAATTTCCTTGCCCTGTTCCCTTTCTTCATCACCAATGCTGGAGAAGTGTTTTTAAGATAAAAGTGAACTTTTTAATTACAGGAAGGTGGGAGGGATTTATGTCCAGGGTAAGAGTCTTTTGTCATCTTTTGCTTAACATAGCTCAAAATTTAAAATATATTCAGGAAAAGAGGTTTTCATAGAAGTAATAGTCCCTGGTGGCTCAGACAGTAAAGAGTTTCCCTGCAATGCCGGAAACCCGGGTTCAATCCCTGGGTCAGGAAAATCCTCTGGAGAAGGAAATGGCAACCCACTCCAGTGCCTGGAAAATCCCATGGATGGAGAAGCCTTGAGGGTTACAGTCCATGGGGTCTCAAACTGCTGGGAGCCAGCGTGAGGAACTCCACCCATGGCAAAAGTCATGAGGAAGGAAGCTTGGCATATGCAAAGGCATGATCAAGCCTCAGGAAACCCCCTGTTCCAGAGCATCTAGCCCCAAAACCAGAGTACTTTATGGGGAGCTCTCCCCCATAACCATTTCTCTCACAGAAGGAGTTAACTTGCAGCTTCAAGTTAATAAAAATTCCTGGGCATGACAACAGTGTTTCAACTTATGAACTCTGAAGGTCATCTGGC
>SJYC01019379.1:0-47962 GCA_006408675.1 Madoqua kirkii
TAGCATTTTACTGTCATAATAACAAGCAACTATTTATATATTAATGAACAGAATATTAATAGAAAAGTAACATAAGATGATTTGAAGTGAAATGTAGAATGCTTATCCATATATATGTATATTTGAAAGTTAATTTTCATTTATAAACAATAAATATGAATGACATGCATTGTTTATATTATTGGTGTTATTTTGCTGACCAGAAGTGACAATAGGTTAAAAACCTAAATGTAAGACTGGAAACCGTAAAACTCCTGGAAATAAGCATAGGGAGACCACTCTTTGACATAAATTGTCAGTCTCTTTTTGGATCTGTCTCTGAAGGCAAAGAAAAAAATGCAAAAATAAACAAATGAGACCTAATTAAACTTAAAAGCTTTTGCACAGAAAAGGAAAGTACTGACAAAATGAAAAGATAACCTACTCAGTGGGAGAAAATACTTGCAAATGACATGACCGACAAGGGATGAATATCCAGAATATGTAGACAGCTCATACAACTCAATATTTTTAAAAAAAACCAAACAACCAATTAAAAAATGAGCTGAAGACCTGAATAGACGTTTTCCCAAAGATAACATAGAGATGGCCAACAGGCACATGAAAAGATGTTCAGCATTGCTAATCATCAGAGAAATGCAAGTCAGAACCACAGTGTTATCACTTCACATCTATCAAAGTGGCCACCATCAAAAAGACCGCAAATAGCAAATGTTGGTGAGGCTGTGGAGAAAAGGGAACCTTCCTGCACTGTTGGTGGGAATGTACATTGGTGCACCCCCTGTGGGAAACAACATGTGGTTCCTCAAAAACTGAAAATAGAGCTACTGTATGATCCAGCAACTTTACTCCTGGGTGGGTGTCTGAAGAAAGTAAAAACACTAATTTGGAAAGATACATGAACCCTAGCACTCATAGTCGCATCATCTACAATAACAAAGATATGGAAGCAGCCTAAGTGTCCATCAACAAATGAATGGATAAAGAAAAGGATACATGCGTGTGTGTGTAGTGTACACGTATATACATATATACACAGGTACACATACGCTTGCATATATATAATGGAATATTAATCATAAAAATGAAATTCTGCCATTTGCCACAACATGTCAAACAGACAAAGACAAGTGTTGTATGTTTTCACTCATATGTGGAATCTGAAAAATAAAAGCAATGAATATGGCAAAACAAATAAATTTACAGATCTAGAAAACAAACTAGTGGGTACCAATTTGGAGAGAGAAGCAGGGAGGGGCAAGATAGGGTTAGAGGATGAAAAGATACAAACTACTAGGTATAAAATGAGTAATCTACAAGGGTATATTATACAGCATAGGGAATATAGTCACTATATTATAATAACTTTAAATTGAGTATAATCTCTAAAAATATTGAATCACTGTATTGTACACCTGAATATAATATAATGTATGTCAACTGTCCTTCAGTTTAAAAAAGAAATGGTGAAGTTGCTCAGTCGTGTCCGTCTCTTTGTGACCCCATGGACTGGGGCCCACCAGGCTCCTCCATCCATGGGATTCTCCAGGCAAGAACACTGGAATGGGTTGCCATTTTCTTCTCCAGGGGATCTTCCCAATCCAGGGATTGAACCCGGGTCTCCCGTGTTGTAGGCAGACACCTTACCGTCTGAGCCACCAGGGAAGTCCAGTGGTACATTAGTGTATCTCAAATGATAAAACTGAGATAAGTGACAAATCCCAGGATGCTGGAAGCGATCAGGAAAAGGCATTAGGCCTTTTTGTCCTTTCACAGGCCGTGATTCAAAGCAAAGCAAAACAGAGGATTTGAGCTGAGTGTCAGAGTGAAACCAAACTGGTTCATCTATAATGAAAATTGAAAAGTGGGTGAAGTGGGTGAAATTAGTTTCCTTTTGTCTGTTTTTTGCTCATGGGGAACTGGTTCTTGTCTATTTATAATAAGTGGATGTGTTTGATATTTGTGCATCTCCAGTTTCGTGTGTTTCAACTAATGTATCATGTATCTGAATAGGGAACTGAATATAGTTTGTATGTTGTCTGTCTGATTTTAGAAGTAATATATGTTCATTTATAAAATGCAGAAAGGTATAAGATGAAAATTTAAAAATCACTCGTTGCTCTTCAACTTTCGCAACCATTTTTTTAGTGTGTATATTTAAAAAAATTGGTTGCATACCAAATAGAAGATTTTTTTTAATCTTTGGTTTTTGCTTAACACTTTGATAGTCACTTCCAATTTTATTAAATTGATTTTCAAAACCAGTATAATGTTCCATAATTTGGCTGTATCATATGTAATTATTCTTCTGTTATGTACAGTTTTTTGCTACCGTGATTTTGTGACAGATTTCTTTATATATACATTTGATGTATATTTGCTGTTAATTTCCTTAGGAAAAGAAGCTTCTTCAGTCTGAAGCAGTATGCAGAACCACTGGTTTTGAAACAGTTATTAGAACTTTTGCTTTTGCTTGTATTACAGTTTCATAGTTCACATACTGTTGAAGCCTGGCTTGGAGAATTTTGAGCATTACTTTGCTAGTGTGTGAGATGAGTGGAATTGTGCGGTAGTTTGAACATTCTTTGGGACTGGAATGAAAACTGACTTTTTCCAGTCCTGTGGCTACTGCTAGTTTTGCAGATTTGCTGGCATATTGAATGCAGCACTTTCACAGCATCATCTTTTAGGATTTGAAATAGCTCAACTGGAGTTCATCAGCTCCACTAGCTTTGTTCATAGTGAAGCTTCCTAAGGCCCACTTGACTTTGAATTCCAGGATGTCTGGCTCTAGATGAGTGATCACACCATTGTGGTTATGTGGGTCATGAAGATCTTTTTTGTATAGTTCTTCTGTGTATTCTTGCCACGTCTTCTTAATATCTTCTGCTTCTGTTAGGTCCATACCATTTCTGTCCTTTATTGAGCCCATCTTTGCATGAAATGTTCCCTTGGTATCTCTAATTTTCTTGGAGAGATCTCTAGTCTTTCCCATTCTGTTGTTTTCCTCTATTTCTTTGCATTGATCACTGAGGAAAGCTTTCTTATCTCTCCTTGCTGTTCTTTGGAACTATGCATTCAAATGGGTGTATCTTTCCTTTTCTCCTTTGCCTTTCACTTCTCTTCTTTCCATCGCTATTTGTAAGGCCTCCCCAGACAGCTGTTTTACCTTCTTGAGTTTCTGTTTCTTGGGAATGGTCTTGATCACTGCCTCCTGTGATCAGTGTCACTGTCCATAGCTCTTCAGGTACTCTATCAGACCTAATCCCTTAAATCTATTTCTCACTTCCACTGTATAATCATAAGGGATTTGATTTAGGTCACACCTGAATGGTCTAATGGTTTTCTGTACTTTCTTCAATTTAAGTCTGAATTTGGCAATAAGGAGTTCATGATCTGAGCCATGGTTAGCTCCTGGTCTTGTTTTTATCTGACTGTATAGAGCTTCTCCATCTTTGGCTGCAAAGAATGTAATCAGTATGATTTCAGTATTGGCCATCTTGTGATGTCTGTGTGTAGAATCTTCTCTTGTGTTGTTGAAAGAGGGTGCTTGCTATGACCAGTGCATTCTCTTGGCAAAACTCTTGTTAGCCTTTTCCTTGCTTCATTTTGTACTCCAAGACCAAATTTGCCTGTTACTCAAACTTCCTACTTTTGCATTCCAGTCCCCTGTGATGAAAAGGACATATTTTGGGGGTGTTTGTTCTTGTAGGTCTTTGTAGAACTGTTCAACCTCAGCTTCTTTGAAATTACTGGTTCAGGCATAGACTTGGATTATTGTGATATTGAATAGTTTGTCTTGGAAACGAACAGAGATCATTCTGTCATTTTTGAGACTGCACCCAAATACTGCATGGTATGAACTTCCAGATGTTCAAGCTGGATTTAGAAAAGGCAGAGGAACCAGAGATCAAATTGCCAACATCCGATGGGTCATTGGAAAAGCAAGAGAGTCCCAGAAAAATATCTACTTCTGCTTTATTGACTACGCCAAAAATCATATATGGATGTGAAAGCTGGACTGTAAAGAAAGCTGAGCACTGAAGAATTGATGCTTTTGAATTGTGGTGTTGGAGAAAACTCTTGAGAGTCCCTTGGACTGCAAGGAGATCCAACCAGTCCATCCAAAAGGAAATCAATCCTCAATATTCATTGAAAGGACTGATGGTGAAGCTGAAACTCCAGTACTTTGGCACCTGATGTGAAGAACTGACTCATTTGAAAAGACCCTGATGCTGGGAAATATTGAAGTTGGGAGAAGGGGGTGACAGTGGATGAGATAGTTGGATGGCATTACTGACTCAGTGGACATGAGTTTGAGTAAACTCCGGGAGTTGGTGATGGACAGAGAAGCCTAGGGTGCTGCAGTTCATGGGGTCGCAAAGAGTCAGACATGACTGAGCTACTGAACTGAACTGAACCACGTTAAAACAGAGAGCTAGTGGGAAACCTCTGTAGAGCACGTTGAGCTCTGCTCCAGCTTGGTGATGACCTATAGGAGTGGGCTGGAGGCTAGAGAGGGAGGCGATACATGGAGACACACAGCTGATTCACCGAGTTGTACAGCAGAAACTAACACAACATTGTAAAGCAATTATACGCCAACAAAAAATTAAATATTTAAAGGAGAAAATGAACTGTAACACAGATCAGTTCAGTCGTTCAGTCATATCACACTCTTTGCCACCCCATGGACTGCAACAGACAAGGCTTCCCTGTCCATCACCAACTCCCAGAGCCTGCTCAAACTCATGTCCATTGAGTCAGTGATGCCATCCAACCATCTCATCCTCTGTCACCCTCTTTTCCTCCCTCCTTCAGTCTTTCCCACCATCAGGGTCTTTTCTAATGAGTCAGCTCTTCGCATCAGGTGGCCAAAGTATTGGAGCTTCAGCTTCAGCACCAGTCCTTCCAATGAATATTCAGGACTGATTTCCTTTAGGATTGACTGGTTGGATCTCCTTGCAGTCCAAGGAACTCTAAGGAGTCTCCTCCAGCACCACAGTTCAAAAGCATCAATTCTTTGGCGCTCAGTTTTCTTTATATTACAAATCTGACATTCATACACGACTACTGGAAATGGTAGTCATACCTTTGACTAGACGGACCTTTGTTGGCAAAGTAATGTCTCTGCTTTTTAATATGCTGTTTAGGTTTGTCATAGCTTTTCTTCCAAGGAACAAGCGCCTTTTAATTTCATGCCTGCAGTCACCATCCGCCGTGATTTGGAGCCCCCCAAAATAAAGTCTCTCACTGTTCCCATTGTTTCCCTATCTATTTGCCATTTGACTGGAAGTGATGGGACTGGATGCCGTGACCTTAGTTTTCTGAATGTTGAGTTTTAAGTTAACTTTTTTACTCTCCTCTTTCACTTTCATCAAGAGGCTCTTTAGTTTCTCTCCACTTTCTGCCATAACGGTGTCATCTGCATATCTGAGGTTATTGATATTTCTCCCGGCAATCTTAATTCCAGCTTGTGCTTCATGCAGCCTGGCATTTTGCATGATGTACTATGCATATAAGTTTAACAAGCAGGGTGACAATATACAGCCTTGACATACTCCTTTCCCAATCTGGAACCAGGCCATTGTTCCATGTCTGGTTCTGTTTCTTCTTGACCTGCATACAGATTTCTCAGGAGGCAGGTCAGGTGGTCAGGTATTCCCATCTCTTGAAGAATTTTCCACAGTTTGCTGTGATCCATGCAGTCAAAGGCTTCAGTTCAGTTGCTCAGTCATGTCTGACTCTTTGCAACCCCACGCCTGGCTTCCCTGTCTCACTGCCTTTACCAAGTGCTGAAGGGATTGAGGAAAGGACCTCAGAGGCGTGGCCTCCTTTTACACTACACCTTGCCCCTGGCAGAGTGAGGGGTCTTCTGCCCTCTTGCTGTAGGTGTCAGATTACTAGGTTATTTTCCCCGACAGACAGATCTTCCCATCTCTCCATCCCTAGTGCCTTCCTCTGCAGATGTATACGTCACATACAAGTTTATGATGATTGTATTTCTGATTTTCAGAAACATGATAAAGAATTTTAAGCCTCTAAACCACCTGGAAATCTACCAGCAGAATTTCACTGTTGTGTTCCCATTCCATTTGGGTTTCGAGTTGACAGAGTTAGTCACCACGAAGGGGAGCCACACTTGGGTGGGTAGGTTAGCGCTGTCAGGGATGTGGGAGGCTGGTGTCCCCGGCCTGCCTTGTGCTCAGAGGTCCTGAGACCCCACCAGCAAGGATCACAGTTAATGGAGCAGACACTCCATTCTTCCTTCCCTCCTTTAGGAATCCCTGCCTTATGTTCTCGAGAATAAGAAGGAAAACTCCTCTCTTCTTTGATTTCTCTACTTGTAGGTGAAGAAGAAACAAAAAGCAGTCATACAACTTTAGGGAATGTATTGTGAAGGGAGTGACATCAGGCATTTAGTGCAGATCCTAACAGGCTCCCCAGGTGGCACAGGGCTAAGGAACCCACCTGCCAGTGCAGGAGATGCAAGAGATTGGGTCTGATCCCCGGGTGGGGAAGATCCCTTGGAGAAGGAAATAGCAACCCACTCCAGTGTTCTTGCCTGGAGAATCCCATGGACAGAGGAGCCTGGCGGGCTACAGTCCTTGGGGTCGCAGAGAGTCAGGCAGGACTGATAGACTGAGCCACACTTACACAGATCACATGTCCATCCTGCTCACTTAGGATGGACCCCCAGGCTCCCCCATGGTGTGGCCTTGCTGACCTCTCTGACCTCATTTCAGACCATTTTTGCTCCTCTACTTTGTCTACATCGCGCCCTCACAGCTGCTTGCATGCTGTGCCCACGTTCCCCCTGGGGCCTTGGCCCCAGTGCTTCTGCTTCCAGATGTCTGTGTGGCTCACCCCCTGTCTCACTAGCTTTCTGCTCAAGGCCTGCTAAAAGCGGCTTTCTCTGGTCTCCCCATCCCCACATAGAACCTACTGTCATTTTGTCTTTAAAAAAACCTTTAGTGATGCAGATACTTTTTTATACGTTGGAAGTCAGTTGAGATTGTAGGTTGTAGTAGGAGATTTTTCTCTTGGCTGTGCCAGGTCTTAGTTGCTATATGTTGACCTTCCTTTCTGCAAGTGGGATTTAGTATCCTGAGCAGTGGGATTGAACCTGGGTCCTCTGCTTTGGGAGCAGGGAGTCTTAGCTGCTGGACCACCAGGGAAGTCCCTGTCTTCATCTTCTTAAAATAGCGACCTTCCATTCTTTTATAACCTCTGACATTATATATTTGTTTGTTGTCTGTTTCTCTCACTGAATGTAGTCTCCATGAGAATAGTGACTTTGCTTTTTTTCTGCTGCCTGGTGCCTGGAACAGCGCTTGGCACATAGCAAGTGCTCAGTGCAGACTTGTCTGTTGTGTTAGAGAACTGTTGACATGATGACTGTATGTGTTCTTTAGATTTTATTTCTTAAACCTAACTGAACATAATTTGTAGCAGCAGTGATAGGACAAACCAGCTATTTTAGCATGAACTTCAATTTCCTTTTTGCAATTTCTGTTAAGCCTAATGTGGTATCAGTTTGGGAATTTATCTTTCTTTTCTAGGGATGCAGTGGTTTCAAATGGGGGTACTGCTGCTTTTGAGAAAGGAAACTTACCCTCTCTAAGCTGTAGAAGTCTCCGTTCCCTTGTACGTAAAATAGAATGATCATGTTGACATTTTCAGCTTCTTGTAATCAATAACTCTTCATGCCAAATTCAGCCCTGGCTGAGGGAGAGATAAAAGAGTCAAACGTGGATCAGATTGTCAGTCTTACTGATAAAGCTGGATTGGAGGGTGTGACTTCGGTGTCCTGCCAATAGGATGGACCCCCAGGCTCCCCCATGGTGTGGCCTTGCTGACCTCTCTGACCTCATTTCAGACCATTTTTGCTCCTCTACTTTGTCTACATCGCGCCCTCACAGCTGCTTGCATGCTGTGCCCACGTTCCCCCTGGGGCCTTGGCCCCAGTGCTTCTGCTTCCAGATGTCTGTGTGGCTCACCCCCTGTCTCACTAGCTTTCTGCTCAAGGCCTGCTAAAAGCGGCTTTCTCTGGTCTCCCCATCCCCACATAGAACCTACTGTCATTTTGTCTTTAAAAAAACCTTTAGTGATGCAGATACTTTTTTATACGTTGGAAGTCAGTTGAGATTGTAGGTTGTAGTAGGAGATTTTTCTCTTGGCTGTGCCAGGTCTTAGTTGCTATATGTTGACCTTCCTTTCTGCAAGTGGATTTAGTATCCTGAGCAGTGGGATTGAACCTGGGTCCTCTGCTTTGGGAGCAGGGAGTCTTAGCTGCTGGACCACCAGGGAAGTCCCTGTCTTCATCTTCTTAAAATAGCGACCTTCCATTCTTTTATAACCTCTGACATTATATATTTGTTTGTTGTCTGTTTCTCTCACTGAATGTAGTCTCCATGAGAATAGTGACTTTGCTTTTTTTCTGCTGCCTGGTGCCTGGAACAGCGCTTGGCACATAGCAAGTGCTCAGTGCAGACTTGTCTGTTGTGTTAGAGAACTGTTGACATGATGACTGTATGTGTTCTTTAGATTTTATTTCTTAAACCTAACTGAACATAATTTGTAGCAGCAGTGATAGGACAAACCAGCTATTTTAGCATGAACTTCAATTTCCTTTTTGCAATTTCTGTTAAGCCTAATGTGGTATCAGTTTGGGAATTTATCTTTCTTTTCTAGGGATGCAGTGGTTTCAAATGGGGGTACTGCTGCTTTTGAGAAAGGAAACTTACCCTCTCTAAGCTGTAGAAGTCTCCGTTCCCTTGTACGTAAAATAGAATGATCATGTTGACATTTTCAGCTTCTTGTAATCAATAACTCTTCATGCCAAATTCAGCCCTGGCTGAGGGAGAGATAAAAGAGTCAAACGTGGATCAGATTGTCAGTCTTACTGATAAAGCTGGATTGGAGGGTGTGACTTCGGTGTCCTGCCACGTGGGGCTCCCAGTACTTTGCTGCTGTTGTTCGGTCGCTAAGTTGAATCTGAGTCTCTGTGACCCTGTGGCCTGCAGCACGCTAGGCTCTCCTGTCCCTTAGTGTCTCCTGCTCAAACTCATGTCCATCAAATCGGTGATACCATCCAACCATCCCGTCCTTTGTCGTCCCCTCCTTCTCCTGTCCTCAGTCTTTCCTAGCTTCCAGCTCTTTTGCAGAGTTTTTCGCATCAGATGGCCAGGGTATAGGAGCTTCAGCTTCAGCATCAGTCCTTCCAATGAATATTCAGGACTGATTTCCTTTAGGATGGACTGGTTTGATCTCCTTGCAGTTCAACAGACTCTCAAGAGTCTTCTCCAGCACTACAGTTTGAAAGCATTAATGCTTTGGTGCTCAGCTTCATGATTCAACTCTCACATCTGTACACGGCTACTGAAAAAGCCATAGCTTTGACTGTATGGATCTTTGCTGGCAAAGTGATGTCTCTGCTTTTTTATACATTGTCTAGGTTGGTTATAGCTTTTCTTCCAAAGAGCAAGCGTCTTTTGATTTTGTGGCTGCAGTCACCTTCCACAGTAATTTTGGAGCCCAAGAAAATAAAATCTGTCACTGCTTCCATTTTCTCCCCATTTATAGTTGCCATGGAGTGATGGGACCAGACGCCGTGATTTCCACTTTTTGAACGTTGAGTTTTAAGCCAGCTTTTTCAGTTTACCCCTGTCTCGCTGTATTTCACTGTGTAGCACTGTTCACCAAACCTATGGTAGGCAAGGCCTGAGCTCAGAGGCTGGAAGAAGACTTGAGGAGCTGTAGGAGTTGCAGACATGTTTACTCTCTCCTGATCGGCAAGGCAGCCGTAGCACAGCTTGTCTCCTGCCTGATGCAGCAGCCATAGCAGCAGCCATAATGTAACTGTAATGTAGCCATAACACGGCCATACCATAGCTTCATGTAACATAGCCGTGATGCCTCTCCACTGCAGCCCCAGTACACCAGCAGCCAGGGCTTTCACGGTGAAGCTCACACAGGCGAAATGCACAGAGTTGCCCACGATCAAGTGAATACCTCGTGATGTGCGTGCACGGTACCATCAGCCATCTCTGCTGTCACACGGCCGTGCAGTCATTGTTTGCAGAAGGTGGGGTGAGAGAGCCTGACTGTTCATTTCCCCACAACCTCCAAGTTAGTTTAACTCACCCAACACAGGCAGAGCTGGGCACCTGCCGGTTCCCCCAGAAGGAACTCAGCTCCCTCCGTCCAGGTCCCACACGGTGATGCAGACTGAGGCCAGCAGATCTAAGGAAGCCCAAAGGCTCAGTGAAGTTTTTCTTTCTCTGATGGGGAGGATGGGGAGGGTGGGAGCATTGCCCTGGAAGACACCTCTGGCCCTGGGAACAGAAGGCCGCCCCCCAGGCAGGGAGTACCTATTGTGGGGAGGGCTTTTGTAAGATATTTTCTCTGTAAAGAGTTTGGAATGTAGTAAATGCTGAATGACTATTAGCCATTACTGGTATAATACCTGTGCGGGTCATGACTTATAACAGTTATCCTGCTGCTGCTGCTGCTAAGTCACTTCAGTCGTGTCCGAGTCTGTGCGACCCCATAGACGGCAGCCCACCAGGCTCCTCCGTCCCTGGCGTTTTCCAGGCAAGAACACTGGAATGGGTTGCCATTTCCTTCTCCAATGCATGAAAGTGAAAAGTGAAGTTGCTCAGTCATGTCCGACCCTCAGCGATCCCATGGACTGCAGCCTTCCAGACTCCTCCGTCCATGGGATTCTCCAGGCAAGAGTACCAGAGTGGGGTACCATTGCCTTCTTTGAACAGTTATCCTACTGGACTCAAGTTTTTTTAAAAAGCTATTCACTAGGGTAGATTTTAAGCCCTTGAGGGAAGGAATTCTTCATTATCTCTTGAATCTCTTAATGCTGGACCAGCTAGTGTTGGCTTGTAGCATCCGTGAAAGAATGTTTGTTTGAGAAGAACAATGGCTTAGTGGAAAGAACTTGGGTTTTAGAGTCAAGAAAAAGGAATCTGCTTTAAATTCTTTAGATCACGAAAAGGAGATACGAAAGAGTAAATACCAAGAAAAGGAAATGGACTAATACCTTTATATTTAAAAATTTTAATGATAGTTGAAACAATTTCTGCTTCGTTGAAGAAAGTAGCCAAGTGAAATACACACCTGAAATGTTTCAATTTATCCGGGTTTCATTGTGTCTCTCTTTCTGATTCATAGGTGGTCAGTTTTCAAATGTTAGAATGTGTTTCTAATTAAAACCGAAGGACAGCAGGAGAAATTATCATTGAAGGGCACAGCAAGGTCTTTTTTTGTTAGGTCCCAGTATGAACAGTAAGTGATACTTTATGGGAGGCTGTAGATACATTCAGAGTAAGGAGAGTGGCATCACCGGTAGTAGGGGGTCAGCAGCCTGCCTTCTCCATCAGCCTGTCCTTGAGCACAGGCTCCTTGTGGTCCTCAGCGTTGTTTTAGTTTTAGCAATTTCGGTTCCCTTCCAGGGTTGTCACACTCTCTCCCAAGGGCACGGTGACGTGTGCAGGCTGTAATGACGTCAGTGCCCCTTCACTGAGGTGAATGTTATCTGCTTTCACTCTGACAGGAACAGCCTTTCAGCCTTTCTCCTCCTTTACCCTGGGGCTTCCCTAGGCTTTTCCATTTGTGGTTTCACATGCAGATTAAGATGTCATCTGGGATGGGAAGAGAGGTGGGAAGGGGGTTCAGGATGGGGGAACACATGTACACCCATGGCTGATTCATGTCATGGTATGGCAAAACCCACGAAAATATTGAAATTAACCTCCAATTCAAATAAATAAGTAAATTTAAAAAAAGATGTCATCTGGCAGATTCTCAAGATCAGGTTTGGTCTCAACAACTGGGCAAGTGTGGTTCCTCGTGGCCACAGTGGGGTGAGGTGTGTGCTAGCCTGGAAGTCCCCTCCCTCCCTGGGGAGGGAAGGTCCCTGGAACATGTGACCCTGGTAGGGTCCCTCCTGTGCACGGGACACGAGAGGACTTGCAGCCCACAGTCCAGAATTAGCACCTGCATATGGGAAAACAGTAATTTTTCTGAACACCTGTTTCCAAGATGGGGAGAGTCGTGACTGTTTTCCAAGTTGTTGAGAGTATTATTTGATCACTAGAGGATGTAAGATGCCTCAGATGCTCTAACGGCTCAACAAAGGGTATTTCGAAGCTCAGGCAGGTGTTGTGACATCACCTCCACGTGGTGGGCGCTTCTCTGTGCTGGGCATTGCGGTTCCTTCTCACTGCCCGCTTCATTTCACTGCCCCTCCTGACTGCGCCCCAAGGCCCTGGATGCAGCCAGCCAGCCAGGGTGCAGCTGCCCAGGGAGCAG
Source organism: Madoqua kirkii (assembly GCA_006408675.1). Taxonomy (NCBI): domain Eukaryota; kingdom Metazoa; phylum Chordata; class Mammalia; order Artiodactyla; family Bovidae; genus Madoqua; species Madoqua kirkii. The sequence goes on from SJYC01019379.1 coordinate 12,328, forward strand.
CAGGGCTTGGACTGGAACCTGGAGCTGGCGACCCTTGCACTGTGCCCTGCCATGGGCACACATGCCCATACGTGCTTTTGATAGGCGGTTACTTCTGAAGTGGGATGAGGGGGATAGATCAGGAGTTTGGGGTAAGCAGAAACACACTACTATACATAGAACAGATAACCAACAAGGCCCTACTCTATAGCGTAGGGAACTATACTCAATATTTTGTAGTAAGCTATAGGGAGAAAGAATCTGAAAATAATACATGTATGTGTGTATATATACGTGAAATCTCTATGTGATGCATCTGAAACTATCACGGCATTGTAAGTCAGCTATACTTCAATAAAATTTTTTAAAAGTATATCATGGAAAGGTTTTTTTTGGTGTGTAAATTTACTACTTAGAAGGTAACTTTTTTTAGAATTATGGATTTGTTTGGTAAGTCACTTCTAGTAGGATACAGAATGGAATCCTTAAAAACTGATCATTTTTGTTGGCAGTTAGATAGGAAAGAAAACTGTTTTCTTTGTTCTGTGGGCTGGGGAACGTAAAGTTTTAATGGTCATTGTTTCTCTTTTGGGAGGAAAAAAGCTTCCAAGGACTTAGTTTTAGACAGAAAAGGAGTAAAATTTTAAAACTTTGTTTTATGGGACAAAAAATTTTGTCCTGTAATTTGTTGTTTAGAATTTATTAAAATAATAAATTTAAACAATAAATTCTGTCCTATAATTTATTATTTAAATTTTTCTTTATATAAAAATTTTATTATTAAAATTAACAATACTTGCCCACTGTAGAAATTTGGAAAGCATATTGCTCTTGGAAAGAATTTGAATTCCGCCTCCTTAGGGATGACATGTGCACTTTGAGAATTTCTCTTTCTCTCCATGGGTCGTGGTCTCTTGGAGGCTTCCCCTTGCCGTCTCCAGTGTGGGTGCACTGCTCCCCTAGCCTCTGCACAGGCTGCATTCTGCAGCTTCCTTTTGCTGCATTTATGACAAATTCTTTCTCGAATCCTTGCCTTCTTATTTGCTCTGGACTTTTATTTTTGCTGAAGCCCATCTCCAAGTAACTCCCCAAGAAAGAGTATAAGACAGTAAATTTTCTGAGTCTTTATGTATTTGAAATTATTTTCATGCAGCTTTAGGTTGAAAAGAACCTGCCTGCAATGCAGGAGACCTGGGTTCGATCCCTGGGTGAAAAAGATCCCCTGGGGAAGGAAATGGCAACCCACTCCGGTATTCTTGCCTGGAGAATCCCATGGATGGAGGAGCCTGGAAGGCCATAGTCTGTGGGGTCACAGAGAGTTGCAGGTGACTGAGTGACTAACACTTTCACCTTTTCACTAACTTCCCTTATAACTTTTAAGACACTGTGCTATTATCTTTCCGCGTACAGTATTGTTGATAAGTCTGAAGCCAGTCTAGAATCTCTTCACGTGCAGTTGACCTGATTTTCTTTCTTGAAGAGTTGTGGGGTCTTCCCGTTTTTCTTGGTGTTCTTAAATTTCACATTATGTCTGATTACTGATACTTGGTGAGTTTGTTCAGATCAAAGATTCATGTTCTTTAGCTCTGAGAAGTCCTCTAAAGGCCAATAGTCTGTGGGGTCACAGAGAGTTGCAGGTGACTGAGTGACTAACACTTTCACCTTTTCACTAACTTCCCTTATAACTTTTAAGACACTGTGCTATTATCTTTCCGCGTACAGTATTGTTGATAAGTCTGAAGCCAGTCTAGAATCTCTTCACGTGCAGTTGACCTGATTTTCTTTCTTGAAGAGTTGTGGGGTCTTCCCGTTTTTCTTGGTGTTCTTAAATTTCACATTATGTCTGATTACTGATACTTGGTGAGTTTGTTCAGATCAAAGATTCATGTTCTTTAGCTCTGAGAAGTCCTCTCAAATTATTTATTAGATAACCTCTCCCTTGTCTTTGTTGTCATTGTTTTCTTTCTGGACCTCTTATTTATTAAGATATTGACATCTTGGATGAATTTTTGTATCTCTTGCTACCTGTGTCTTTTGGAGATTTCCCTTAACTTTTATATGTCAACCTCTGATAGATTGTTATTTCTCAAAAAATAGTCATGCTGATCTTTCTGGCACGTGTCACTCCCTATCAAGAGGTGGAATGTATTTCCTTGATCCTGGCCAGGTTTGTGACTGCTCCAGTTGACAGTACAGTGGAGGTGATGCTGTGTAATGTTGGGGGGTTAGGTCACTAAAAGGCCACAGCTTCTGTTGCTGTGAGTGTGTGTGGCTCTGTCTGTCTGACTCAGAATGCTGGTCCTTGGAACCCAGACAGCAGGGCACACATGATAGGATTTTTGAAAATGAACTTTTGATGTTAGAACAGTTTTAATTTACAGAGAGTTGTGAAGATAGAAAGTTCTTATATAACCCACATCCACCTTTTCCTGTTGTTAATGTGTTACATTAGAATGCTCCTTTATCACAATGGGTGAACCAGTATTATACACTATTATTAACCTAAACTACATGCTTTAATTGGATTTCCTTAGTTTTTATTTAAGGTCTGTGTGAGTTAATTTAGGTGTCATTACAAATAACAATGACTGGATGACCTCAGCAACATTTATTTCTCATGTTTCTGGAGGCTGAAGTTTGAGATCTGGTGCCAGTGTGGTGAGGTTCTGGTGAGGCCTCTCTCCGTGGCTTGCAGATGGCTGCCTTTTCGCTCTTGTGTTCATATGGTCTTTCCTCTGTGTGTGTGTGAGGGGGCGGGGGGCGGGAGGGAGGAAGGGGAGGAGAGACAGGGCAGGAGCTCCCTCTCTGGTATCTGTTCTTACAAGGGCACCAATCCCATCACAAGGGCCCCACCCTCATTACCTAATTACATCCCAAGGGTTCCATCTCCAGATTTCATCACATCAAGAGTTAGGGCTTCAGTGTGTGAACTGAAAGTGAAAGTGGTGGTCACTCAGTTGTGTCCAACTCTTTGCGACCTCATGGGTTATATGGTGCATGGAATTCTCCAGGCCAAAATACTGGACTGAATAGCCTTTCCCTTCTCCTGGGGATCTTCTCAACCCAGGATTCAAACCCAGGTCTCCTGCATTGCGGGCAGATGCTTTACCAGCTGAGCCATAAGAGAAGCCCCAAGAATACTGGAGTGGGTAGACTCTCCCTTCTCCAGCGATTGTCCTGACCCAGGAATCGAACCACAGTCTCCTGCAGTGCAGGCAGATTCTTTACCAGCTGAGATGAGGGAAGCCAAGTGGGTGAATCGAGGGGAGGACACAAATATTCAGTCCATAACAAGGTCCTTCTTGTGACCCAGGACCCTGCGTGGGATAGTTCACACTTAAATGCAGTCGTCGTGTTTGTTGGGTTCCTCCAGACTGTGGGAGATTTTCTCAGATGTCCCTTGTTTTGGATGAGGTGTCCAGCTTTGAGAGTCGTCAGGGATTGTGTAGAAAGCCCTTCAGGGGGGTTTGTCTGAGGTTTCCCGCATAACTGATCTGGTTGGTGGGTGTCTGGGAGCTGGAGCCTGGAGGTGCTGGTCACGTTGGTCACATCACGTCATGTCCAGGGCACGTGCTTTCCACCTGACGTATCGCCGCTGGTACTAGCCTGGTCTCCTGGCTGAGGTGGTGCTGCCAGGCCTCTCCAGGGAGGCTTCTCCCTTCTGTCCCGACTTTTTTCCACACCGTTATCTGGAAGAAGGCAACTGAGCAGCCTGCGCCGGTGGGGCAGACCCTCCGAGGAGCTGAATGGAGAAATGAGCTCGCCTGGTTTTTTGGAAGACCTTGTTAGCGTGTAGAGCATGGGAGGAGGACCAGGAGGAGCCTATCGTGTTGACAACAAAGCAGAAGGCTTGCCCAAGGGCTCCTGAAAGGCAGAGCAGCCGTGACTCCATGATGTCCTGAATGCACGAGGAGAGGAGCTAGCCTGGGGGTGGGGCTGGGGGATGCCCCTCTGGTGTGCTTGGCCTAAAGAGCCAGGCAGACAGTGGGGGCTTAGGGGAGAGGTGGCTTTGGAGCGTGTGGAGGGAAAGCCTGAGAGCCTCCTCTGGCCGTGTTAGACTCAGGGAGCTGGTCAGACTCGGAGAAGGAATGATGAAGACACCACTGCCTTTACCGGAGTTCAGGGTGGAGGGCTGGGGCTCAGGATTCGATTTCCAGAATTCCATTGTGCTTTCAGACCAAGACTTCGGCTTGCTAGAATGAGGAGGTTCTGGTAGTTTGATCAGAATGATGAGGAAAGTTCAAAATCAAACAAATGTCCTTTCTGAGAGCATTGTGCATAAAAAAAAATGCTGATTTTGGTGAGAGTTAGCGGCGCGCTGTCCCAACTTTGAGGGCCAGCCCAGCAGCGGAAGATCCAGAATTCAATTTGGATGTCTTACAGCTTTTGGGGAAAAGATGGGAAATTTTTAGTTTTTGTCCCTGAGGAACTGTGTACATGTATTTTGGGGCCGCAAAGACAGCCAGTTGTGTTTCCTCCTCCTCAGAGGGAAGCTGGGTGGGGGTTGGAGCCTACAGCCATCTGGATTTCCATGTGGCCACTGCCTGTGGCTTTGGTCTTCTCTCAGGCAGGACGCCAGCCCCTTCGGGCTTCCTCCTGCTCTTGCTCCCTCTCCTGTGACCTGTGGGGTGACTGCCTTTCCTGTCTTGATCTCTCTCCTGGTGATGATGAAGAGAGGGAGGCGGAAGGATTTGCATCATTTGGGGCCGTGATAGGACTTTCTAAAGATCTTTGACAGTCATCCATCAGATTACATAACACTTGACTGGTGGTGCTAATGACTTAGGTATAAGCTGCTCTATTCATAGAACTTGGGCATCCCTGGTGGCTCAGCAGAAAAGAATCTACCTGTTTGATCCTTGGGTCAGGAGGATCCCCTGGAGGAGGGCCCAGCAACCCATTCCAATATTCTTGTCTGGAGAATCCCATGGACAGAAGAGCCAAGTGGGCTACAGTCCATGGGGTCACAAAGAGGGGTCTCTGAACATACATAGAACCTAGTGTATTATCGATTAAAAAACAGAGTAAATGAATAATTTGGGGGGGATATCTATGATTCTCTTGGGCTTCCCTGGTGGCTCAGACGGTAAAGAATCCACCTGCAATGCATGAGACTTATGTTCGATCCCTGAGTCAGGAAGATCCCCCGGAGGAACGCATGGCAACCCACTCCAGTATTCTTGCCTGGAGAACCCCATGGACAGAGGAGCCTGGCGGGCTACAGTCCATGGGATTGCAAAGAGTGGGACACAACTGAGCGACTAACACTTTTATCCTGTATTAGTTCTGCCTGTATTTTTAAAACTGTGTATTTATTTATTTGTCTGTGCTGGGCCTTAGTTGCAGCATGCGGCATCTTTGATCTTTGGTGTGGCATGCAGGATCTTTTAGGTACAGCAAGCGAGGTCTAGTTTCCTGACCAGGGATCAAACCTGGGCACCCTGCATTGGGAGCACAGAATGTTGGCTGCTGGACCACCAGGGGAGTTTTGTCTTTTTCATCTTGGTTTTCAGAGGTTCTCTCTGTTTTGGATTCTTCATGATATGTGTTGCAGAATATCTTCTCCCCGTTTGTAGCTTGATTTTCCATTTTCCTATGGTGTTTTCCAATGAAGACATCCTTGATTATTTATTTTAAAAAGTAATTTTAAAAATTAAAAAGTTGTGATAACGTGTACATATATAAAATTTAGCATCTTAACCATTTTTAACTGTATGGTTTGGTATGGTTAAGGACATTCACCTTGTTGTATGACAGATCTCCCAAACTTTTTCATCTTGTAATGTGGAAACCATGCACCCATTAAACAGCTCTCTTTTCACCCTTCCTCCAGCCCCCCGGTAACCACGCACTTACTTTCTCTGTGGGTTTGACTGTTTCACATGCTTCATGTAAGCTCTTGGAGCTTCTTGGCTGCATCATGGAGCTCCCCTCTGGGGGTCTGAACCAGCGGGCCAGGTAGGCTAGGTAGGTAGGTAAAGGATCAGAAGGGTGCATCATGTTTGTTTGGGTTTAGGAAATATGTTTCATGATCTACAAGAGTGGACAGAGATTATTCTTATTTTCATATTAAGAAACTGTTGTAAAGGGAAAGGGAAGTCGCTCAGTTATGTCCGACTGTTCATGACACCATGGACTGCAGCCCACCAGGCTCCTCTGTCCATGGGGTTTTCCAGGCAAGAGTACTGGAGTGGAGTGCCATCACCTTCTCCACTAGGTAACAAAGAACCATGGAAGGGCTGTGTAATTCACTCTGTCTGGAACAGACAAAAAGGGATGTATAGCCTGACACCTAGCAGCCGGTTTTCACATGGTTCTGAGTTCTAACTGGAGAAATGCTACATTGTTGCCTAAAGGAACTAGTAAGCAAGGTAGAATGAAACAACGTAAAGGAGAAGTGATATAAATGTGATATACTGTGGTATAAAGTGACGGATGCCAGAGGTGACCCGGTCAGGGCTGGAGTGGGGGTTTCTGCTGATGGTCTGTTAGGTGGTAACGAGCTGCTTCATTTGGACCCGCAGCTTCAACTGCTGTGATGTGCTCAGTGTGGTTCAACCCAGTCTGTTCTGTGCTCTTTGTCATGTGTGGTTCCCTGCCAGCTGGTTGCATGCCACTTGGCCTTATCCTTTGAGGAGAACCTCTGTTAAAGTCAGGGGTTCACAGACTTGGACTGCTGTATCTTTAATCAGGAATGTGTGCTCACAACACACCTCCAGACGGAGCTGCTTTCCTGTGAGTCATAAACACCGCCTTCAACGACTTAATTATGGGACTTTGTCGGCTCTGTGGTGCTGCTTAATATTCACCTCAGAGTTGGTGTAAATATTTGATAATCTGGATGTACAGATGGCCTGCCAGCTGTGGCTTCCTTTTGAGCCTGGGAGCAGGAACTTGTTAGCTGTGTTCATGGAGTCTCTGCATCAGGACTGGTGGAGCCTGGCCTCCTAGGACCCTCTGCGTGACCAGACCCAGGTGCATCTCTTGCGGTTGACTCAGCACCCGTCACTGTGGAGTTTGGAGGTCAGTTACTTACTGTGATTTGGATCCAGGAATTACTTTTCAGCTCATGCTTAAAATAAAATGACATCAAGCAACAGGAGGATGAGATGATACATAAATTTGGAAAAATATTGTGACTGGAATAAGATAACAAAATTTGAGTTTGCAAGTATTTAGCACACATGTGCTAAGTGCAGGTCATAGGTCAGAAATAGATGCTGAGAAATAAACAAAGTAGACAAAAATCCCTGTTTTAATGAAATGTGCATTCTAGGGATATCTTAGTGACTCTAGGGTAATTCACAGTGCATGACAGCGTGAGGCAAATGATTATGATTTTCTGGGTAGCAATATCTGAAAACTTTAAAAATTAAAAAAAAGTTCAAAGTGCTTACATGGCCCATTCAGTAATGTATTTAAGTGCTTAATGGCCAAGTATTCTGAAGGGAAGAAATTCATAACCAAAGCTAGGCATTAAATGTTAATACATTTTATGTTGACATGATTGTTATTGAAAAGTGTACTGTTTTTGATGAGAAGCAGTATTATTCCATGGAGAAGGCAATGGCACCCCACTCCAGTACCCTTGCCTGGAAAATCCCATGGATGGAGGAGCCTGGTAGGCTTCGGTCCATGGGGTCCCTAAGAGTTGGATATGACTGAGCAACTTCACTTTCACTTTTCACTCTCATGCATTGGAGAAGGAAATGGCAACCCACTCCAGTGTTCTTGCCTGGAGAATCCCAGGGACGTGGGAGCCTGGTGGGCTGCCATCTATGGGATCGCACAAAGTCAGACACAACTGAAGCGACTTAGCAGCAGCAGCAGCAGCAGCATTATTTCAAAATCAAATCAAGATATTTGCAAGTTGGTATTGTATTGAACTGAAATCTGATGATAATGAGGCAGCCCAGGAGAAAAGTGAGTTTTTTGCATGATTTGAAGCCTTTTATAATTAATAAGATAACTGAAATTGACTTTTTTTTTAGGATAGGTACTTTTTAACTCAGTAGCATTTAGGTCCCTGTGGACTGTAGCCTGCCAGGCTCCCTTATCCATAGTAAATGTTAAAAAACGATTGAGTAGCTCAGGGAACTATTGAACATCCTGTGATAAACCTAATGGAAAAGAATGTAAAAAAGGAATATATGTGGGACTTCCCCTGCAGTCCAGTGGTTAAGACTTTGTCTTCCAATGCCAGAGGATACAGGTTTGATTCCTTGTCTGGGAGCTAAGATCCCACATGCCTCATGGCCAAAAAACCAAAACATAATACAGATGCAAATCCAGGACTTTAAAAAATGGTCCACATTAAAAAAAACCCAACCTTAAAGAAAGCAACATATATACGTGTATAACAGTCACTGCTGCACAGCAGAGACGGGCGCAATGTTGTGAATCAGCTATACTGTGGTAAAAAATTAGAAAGAAAAGATTGGGAATGCTGCTTTAGCTTGGAAGATGTCGGGGGGCTTTTGAAGATGTGATGTTTGAGTTCTAATGTGAAGGGTGAAGTTTCCTGTCTGCATTGTGTGCATTTCAGGTGGGGGTTGGGGAGCCTTTGGCCTTGAGGGGGTGACTGATCTGCTTTTGGTCACTGTGGGTCAGTTTGCCTTTTCTAGAAACTGATATAAATAGAATCATTCTCTTCTTCTGTCCTAAATTCTTTTATAAACTTGAATTATTCTGAGATTCATCTATGTTGTGTCACAATAGTTCATTCCTTTTTCTTGCTAAGTAATATCCTCTGTGTGAATGTGCTGCTGCTGCTGCTGAAGTCGCTTCAGTCGTGTCCGACTCTGTGCTATCCCATAGATGGCAGCCCATGATGCTCCCCCATCCCTGGGATTCTCCAGGCAAGAACACTGGAGTGGGTTGCCATTTCCTTCTCCAATGCATGAGAGTGAAAAGTGAAAGTGAAGTTGCTCAGTCGTGTCCGACTCTTAGCGACCCTATGGACTGCAGCCCAACAGGCTCCTCTGTCCATGGGATTTTCCAGGCAAGAGTGCTGGAGTGGGGTGCCATTGCCTTCTCCGTGTGAATGTGCTAGGATTTGTTTATTCAGACAGTGTGAATTTAGATTCCTCTTCCTTTTCCCCTTCAGCAGGTCTTCTGCTTTGCTAATATTACTTGTAACCACCTAAGAGATAAACATTTAACACACTCACACACTCTGTCTTTCTTACTCCAAACACTCCCAGTAAAAGGGGAGATGCCTCCTTGTTCTTATATTTATTCCTCTTTATCCTGTTAAGCAATGAGCTCCTAGTCAGTCACTCGTCAGAGGACACTCGACAAGCCCTGTTGATGGGAAGCAGATCAGCCTCTTTGTGTCTGTGCTGTGTGCGATATTTTGGGATGTGTGTATGGCGAGTTTATTTTATCTGGATTCAGCTTGTTTCCGCAGATTGCTTTTACTCGAGCTTCATAATTTAGCAGCTGTAGATGCAATTAATCGAATACGTTTTAATTTCACAGGTAGACAGAAACAAATTCCTTCTTAGATGATAGGAATCTTGTATAGATGGCAAGACTGAAATTAAATAGGCTCTCGTCAACATGGGAGGTAGGAGATAGGTCCTTTTCATGGCTGGCATCTTGATTAAATCCCTTGCTTTCTGCTTCTGTTTTTGGTGCCTTTGAAAAAGCTGACTGCTTTTTTGGTTTCTGCAGATGATCTGAGAATATGCTTCAAGATCTGTCAGTTAATGAACCCCCGGGAGTCTGGCTGTTTTTAACGATGTTGGATTTAGCTTGGGGTAGGCGGCTAGGGGATGTCTGGGCTTTCACCTTGCAGCTCTCCATGCTGTTGTCTGGGGAGGATGAGAGGAGAACACTTAAGGGACAGGCCTGTCCTGGCGGACATGAGTCTTTGCAGGCTGAGCCTGGTGTGTTTTGTTTATGTGGGATTAGGTTAGGCAGTTGCTGTGTAATCTGGGAGCCAGGATGGAGTCCCCAGAGGCCTGCCTGATGCCAGTCCCCTTTCTCCCAGCCCCCTTCGTGGCCACCATTGTTCACGTTGATCTGTGTGTCTTCTCATGCACCTCTCTGTTCTCTGAGTGCAGGATCTCTGCCTTGTCTGTGTTGTTTCTTCTGCCTAAACAGTAATTGTCTACAGATTGTTCAGTGGAATGTGTCAAGTCTCTAAGAAAGAAGATAAAATATGAGCTGTTATATTTTGAGTGCCAGTGGGCTTCCCAGGTGGCACTAGTGGCAGAGAATCCACTTGATAATGCAGGAAACACAAGAGATGTGGGTTTGACCACTGGGTCGGGAAGATACCAGGGAAGAGGAAATGGCAACATACTTCAGTATTCTCGCCTGGAAAACTCCATGGACAGAGGAGCCTGGTGGGCTACTGTCATGGGGTTGCAAAGAGTCAGACACGACTTAGCAGCTGAACAAAAGAAAAAAAGTAGTTTTACCACTCACGTGGGCATCCCCACACAATATGGTTGGTTGCTTGTTTGGGGGAACGTTTTATGAATATATGTTTGTGTGTTGTATGCATTCCTCTGAGAGAGGTGTATGGCTTCTTTCATATGGAGCATGTGTTTAGTCCATATGCTGTAAGAATCTGTAAATTTTCACTTGCGTTGTTCTGTGTAGTTACCTGTTGTATGATTATACCACAGTGTATTTAGCTATTTTGCTGGTGGTAATGGGCATTGGGTTTTTTCTGGCACTTGGCTATTCGGAACAGTGCAGTTCCGAACCTTCTTGATCCTGTCTCCAGGCCCTGCATAGTGGCCTGGCTGAGTCACAGGGAGTGATTAGGTATAGTCCTGTAAGGAGATGCTTAGCTGTGCCCTCAAGTGTTTGGGTCAGTGTGTGTAAGAGACCCTATCACTCCACACCAGTATGGTCAGACTTGGAAACATTTGGCAATCTGGTTGATATACAATGGTATCTTATGTGGATTTAACTTACATTATCTCCTAGAGATTTAAAGAGTGGTTCTTGCATCACATTTGGGCTCCATTGTATCTACTTGACTTTGAGGTTGGTTGATGAGGACACATTTCTGAAACATAAAGCACACCAGCTTTGCCTAGGGAATTAAAAAAAAAAAATTAAAGTTCTGTTTTCAGACCAGGGGAATGAAAATTCTGGAGCAAGTATTCAGGAATCTAGTTCTAGTCAGTGGTGCAGGTGGTTACTGAACAGCTGGACTTACACTTAGCTGGATGCAAGCAGTGCTGAGGATGCTACAGGTTGTGTCTGTGGGGCCTTGAGGACCCCTCTGATCCTTGTCTATGGGCTCTGTGCCTCGTTCCCCCAGCTCCACCCCTGCAGGGTCTCCCCAAGACGGCCTGTTTCCCGTGTGAGCCACTGGCTGAGGATGTAAGTGTGCTATCCAAAGCCTTTTATACTGATAGAAAAGTACCGTTAGGTATAATTTGTCTTCCACTGAGAGATACAGCAGCAGCAGCTGATTTGGGGGGTACTTCTGTTATTTGTTGAGTATTGCACATTGTTTTAAAAAGTTTTATTGAAGTAGAGTTGATTTACAATGTTGTGTGAATTTCTGCTGTACAGCACAGCAATTCAGTTATACATATATGCATGTTTATCACAAGATACTGAATACAGTTCCCTGTGCTGTACAGTAGGACCTTTTTGTTTATCCATTCTGTATATAGTAGTTTACATCTGCCAATCCCAAATCCTCAATCCCTTCCTCCCCCATTCCCTCCCCCTTGGCAGCCACAAGTCTGTTCCCTCCCTATGTCTGTGAGCCTGTTTCTGTTACATTACTTCAGTTCAGTTCAGTCGTGTCTGATTTTTCACGACCCCATGGACTGTAGCACGCCAGGCTTCCCTGTCCATCACCAGCTCTCAGAGTTCACTCAGACTCATGTTCATCGAGTCAGTGATGCCATCCAACCATCTCATCCTCTGTCGAACCCTTCTCCTCCTACCTTCAGTCTTTCCCAGCATCAGGGTCTTTTCTAATGAGTCAGTTCTTCACATCAGGTGGCCAAAGTATTGGCATTTCAGCTTCAGCATCAGTCCATCCAATGAGTATTCACATCTCCTTTAGGATGGACTGGTTGGATCTCCTTGCAGTCCAAGGGACTCTCAAGAGTCTTCTCCAACACTGCAGTTCAAAAGCTTCAATTCTTCAGCACTCAGCTTTCTTTATAGTCCAATTCTCCCATCCATACATGATACTGGAAAAACCATAGCTTTGACGAGACGGACCTTTGTTGGTAGATAGATTCGTTTGAGTCATTTTTAGATTCCACATATACGTGACATCAGATGGTACTTGACTTTCTAGTGTTGCCCTTCATGTTGAGCTGGTTGAGCTGCCTTGAAATTTAAGGTTTTTCTTTATGTAAGTCAGTTGTTGGCTCATCATGGAGTGCTTAGCTCTGACATGAGCTAATTAACTTGTATGACTTGGGTGGCAGTTTACACATTTTTTCATACGAGGTGTAGCTGTTGGTTTAGTGTGTCCGTGGGAGGAGGTTAGGGTTAGAGTCCTCCTGTGATGTCACTATCTTGGACCCTTCCCTCCCTAAATGCTTTTATAAATTTATTTTTGAGCATTATTAATAATTTCTTTGAATAACCTTAAAAATAAGTGACTCTTGCCGTTAGTTCTTTTGTTGTTGTTCCGTCATTCAGTCATGTCCGACTCTTTTTCGACCCCATGGACTGCAGCCCACCAGGCTCCTCTGTCCATGGGATTCTCCAGGCAAGGATGCTGGAGTGGGTTGCCATTTTCTTCTCCAGGGGATCTTCCTGGACCAGGGATCCAGCCCTCATCTGCATTGGCAGGCGGGTTCTTTACCAGTGCACCACCAGGGAAGCCCTGCTGATTCTTTGGAGTGGCATAAATTTACTGAGGAGCAGGCTTTAAGCCTACGTGCCTGGACACTGCCTTTAATTGTGAAATTGAACCACATCATTTGATGTCAAAGAAAATTCTTCTCTCACCCCCTCATGTGAAGCATGCTTCTTAGAACGCATCTTCGCATCTTCGGTGTGCCTACAACAGCTGCTTTCATAGGTATTTCTGAGTGCAACTTTTCACAAAAGGCTTCTTTTGTATAAAATGGGAAGTGTAACAGAGGAGTCTTAAATGAGCTGGAGTTTTCACCCTTGCTTCTTTCTCTGTCCTGTGCCCTGCCTCCCCTCTCACCCCTCCCCACTCCCAAACTTCTTGGGGGCAGTTTCTCTGAAGGCACATCAAGTCATTTGTGTAGATATATTTTCAGCAAAATGATGTTGAAAAAAAGGAATGTGAAGTTGTTTCAGTCTAAATTTCTTTCTATTTGGAAGAAAGCTTGTGCGAAGGATTGACCCATAACAGCAGGAACAAGTGTACACAGGCGTGTGTGTGTATTATTGTGTGCATTAGGTGTTGGCATTTTGTTAACCAGAATGGACGTATTTTGCAGATCACAGATTCCCTATGTGGTCTTGCCCGTAGCCATCAAGTTGGACCTTTGAATGTTCTCTAGAAGTAGAGAGGCAGCCAGGGAGCAGCCTAGACTCAGACGTGGGTTGGAGTCTGGGGCGCTCACTGTTACTGTAGGTGACCTTGAGCTGGTGGAGTGAACTGGGAAAGCAGCCCCTCGTTTCGCGGATCAAAGGATAGAAGCAGGGGAGAGTGCCCGCACACGTTGGGTCTCCATCCTGGCCTTGTAGGTCCCTTCTTTCTTGTTCTCTCTCCTCTCCAGTATGTGTTGCCTCCCCTGACCTACCCCACACATGAAGCAATGACTAAGACATGGTTTCAGTTCACAAGTGCTATTTGGACATCTGGGCGTGTACCCTTTCCTTCTGTATAAAGGAACAGTCTGGATATTCCCACCTGCCTGTCCTAGAGGTTTTTTGCTTGGTATCAGTTGTGCTAGGCCCTCCTCCTGGAGCTCCCACTGTCATCTGATGGGCTGAATCCATCTCCTTTGCAGCCTGGCTCTCCAAGGCCTGGGTAGCAGGTGTGCCTGTGACTACCCCCGTCAGGGTGATTGACAGCACCTGCTCCTGGGCTTGGCTCCCGGGCACTCAAGCCGAACCCTGGTTCTGTGTGCCTTTGGAGCAGGAGCCTGCTTTACGCGTCGAGGTGTCTGTCTCCTGCACAGCGGTCCTGGCCCCTCATGGATCAGGTCTGAATTATTCACAGCTGGGTTATCTAAACCCAGAGACATCGCTTCCTCATCTGTGGCCTCCTGCCCTGGATGTGCTATTGCCAGGCTCCCTGGGGAAGCTGCAGTTGCCAACTCAGGCGGCTGGTCTCAGCCCTGCGCCCTGTGTCCTGACGGTGCCTCATGAACCTCCTCTTGCCCTGCCCCACACAGCACGCTGTCCTTGCAGCCCTGACCTGGCCGGGCCATGGCTTGCATGCTATGAGGTTCTGCCCTGGGTCCCCTATCTCTTCTGCTGTGTGGATCACTCTCAGATGCGCATCTGCTCTGAGGGCCTAGACATGCTCCCCAAGTGTATGCACTGACCCCCCACCCCCACCCCCACCCCTTGCTGTGGGACTCAGTGCAGGTGAGGGGAGTACATTGTCCCCTGGACCCTCATGCCTTGCATGGGCTCATGTCTCCGTCCCTTGGTGCTGGCTGGCCTCTCAGGCCCCAGTTGGTGCCCCGACGGCCTGAGTGTTCTCTGAACCCACTCAGCCCTTCTGGCTCAAGGAGGCCAGACCAACCACAGCCTCCAGCCTGTTCTGTGCACCCATCGCTCTGTCCCCAGTCAGTGGGCACAGAGCTTGGGTCCCATCACTCACTCATTAAATCACCCGTGTTTGTGCATCATGCATGGCCTCAACCCTGAGTGCCTCTGTGTGGCATGCAGAGCCCCTCTGTCTCTGAACAGAGCCCCCCACCCCCATTCTGGACCCTTTCCCCCGCATTCTGACCAGGCTCTGTCTCTTCCTGTCTCTTATACACATCTAGATGTGTATAAGAGACAGCTTCCACTGCTCCCACCGCACTTGGCGAGCCTCAGTGAGTGCTTCCGTCACCTCGGGCTCTTTGGTTTTTGTTGAAGATGCCCCTTCTCTGATATTCCAACACTATTGTGGTTCTCACCCCTGGAGGATGACTGGGACCTGTGTTTTTCCTTTTGAATTGTCAACTTTGGCACCTGCCCCCAAAGGTACCTGTTCAGTGTCTGGAGTGTGAGGTCTGATCTCATTCCCTTTACCTGTAAAGTGACTGTGTTGAAACGAATGGTTATAGAGGTAACAGAATTCTGCACATGGCGGTTCTGGAATGCTTCTGTGGTAGTCCAGGGTTTGTTTTAGGTTAGACAAGTGCGGGAAGAGAGGGAGGGAGCGAGGCCTCGGTGCCTACTGAGCTCCGCTGCCGTTATGCCTCATGTCACCTGCTTGGGGAGCCACTCCTCCTTCAGGGTGTTCTCAGAGTGCTTTCTGTCCAGCCTTTGGTAACTGAGTTGACGTTCCTTCCATGTGTACGTGTTTCCTTTTCTCAGTAGATTCTGAATCCATCCAGGCCCGGCAGTGGGACTTAGGCATTTTATGACTTTTATGCTCTGCTCAGAATAGATGCTCCGTGCATTTTTGCTTAGTTACAACATATTTGAAAGAAAGTTTTTAAACTGTAGGATGCTTTCTAGATGTGAATAGTTTTTAACGTCTATATTCATTTTTCTGGTATATCTACTTTTTGCTTAATTAAAAAAGTATTCTTGGAACCCTTTAGGAGGAAAAGAAGTGCGTATTAGAACCTGATGGAATGACATTTTGGTTGTATTGAGTTTAACTGATTCAAAGAACAATGGTCTCTCAGGCAATGTACAACAATGTCCAACTGTTTTTCTCCTTGTAATGCAAGAAAAAGCACATAGTTGTCTGTGTCTCTGGGCAGAGATATCTCTGTGGCTCTGTGGCGGCACTGACGTGTGGCTGGGTGATTTATTCCTAATTTAGCTTCCGAAACAGTGGTTTTGTTGTTGTTGTGTGTCTCTCACAGGTTTCTAATGTCAAATGGACTTTTATTTGTAGACTTTAAGACCTATGTTTCTTAATGTTCTAGGAGAACCTACTTCATGAGAGACAGAAAAGGAGAGTTTTCTCGAGTGTTTAATACCACAGGAGAGGCTTGTTTGTAGGCTTCTTAAAAAAAATCATTTTGTGAGGGCAAAAGAAATGTTAGGAAGGGAGAAAAAGGAGCCGCCGTCCTGTTCCCAGCTTGCATTTCATTTCTGTAAATCGAGGCTGGCGTTGTCCCTGTCGTTATGAGGATGCTTAAGGACTGGCCTTGGTGGGCTCGGGGGTGGTCTCTTTCCTCCGTGGCTTTCCAGGGGCTCCTTCCTCTTGTTCACCTGCTGACCTCCTGGACCAGTCCCTGAGGCCCCTGGAGCTGAGACGCGTAGTTCCTTTCAGTGCTGGGCTTCAGGCCAGCAGCATCCCCTTGACTCCTCTGCCAGGGATGCCACCGAACTCCTTAACCCAGAGGAGTTTAGGAGAAGCTCAGAACTCTTCTTCTCTTTTCTCTACCAGTTACAGGGTCGCCCAAGTCATTAAAATAAGTTCATCTTCCCCTCTAAACATATGGGGCCCTGTGCTTTCCATTTCGGCGTCTGCATCCCCATGTCTTCCAGATCCTTCCCAGGCCCCTCCCAGCCTGTCCCCATGCCGGGCGCCAGTGTCCCTGTTGCATGTAGCACTGACGTGTGCATCAGCCCTTCCCTCTGAACTTGAGGCTGTCATCCTGGGAAAGACGCCCTGGTTTTTGTTTTCGTTTCTTTAGCAAACTGGAAGATTTTAATTTTAAGTAACTTTGGTGTTTTTGTCGTGAGAATTTTAATGTAACATCAGATGAAACGTTCAAGTCTGTGTTGCTAATACAAAATTTTAATTTTTCTTTGCAGGTGAACTTTGTAGTGTGCCAACTCTTTGCCTTGCTAGCAGCAATTTGGTTTCGAACTTACCTACATTCAAGCAAAACTAGCTCTTTTATAAGACATGTCGTTGCTACCCTTTTGGGCCTTTATCTTGCACTTTTTTGCTTTGGATGGTAAGTAATTATTTTTATTTAATGGAGATTTTGGATGTCTTTGTGAATTGAGTGTGTAGAAAAATACAGTATGTAGAGTTATGTCCTTATATTTACCCTGTAACGTTTTTACATTTTTTATTTTTAATAGAAAAGATAAAGAGTGAAAAGTGGGCTCTGTCTCTTCAGTTTGGGCTCAGAGGACAGTTTACTGTTTATAACTTATGAAAAAGGACAGATGAAGAAAAAAGGCATCAAGGCATTTTATTCTGTCATGAGTAGCTCTTCCACCTATTTTGCAGATCTTTTATGCCAGGACAAATGAATCATTTAAAATAACTTCTTCCTTTCTGTACAAGTGGCTTGTAAGAGGCTGGTAAAGCCTATCCATAGAACTCTGTTACAATTTTTTATACCATTAGCTACCATTAGCCGAATGAGGTTTTTGGTTGAGTTGGTTTTGGTGGGGAAGAATTATTCATGAATGGAAAGCTTTTATTTATGGCCCTTTAGGTCTCCATGTGTCTGTGTTTCTTCCACTTTGCTCCTTTCTTCATTATCAGGACTATTCTTGTGATAAATACAGACACACCGTAGTTCCTGTTTGTCCCCGATGATGGTGGTTGTAGGAGGAAAGCAGTGTCTTGGCTAAACAGCAGAGACACTCAGTAGAAGGATTCTTGGTGATTCCTCCTGAATTTTCCTTCTTGTTGTTGTTCAGTCGCTCAGTTGTGTCTGACTCTTTGTGACCCTGCAGACTGCAGCAGGCCAGGCTTCCCTGTCCTTCGCAGACTGCAGCAGGCCAGGCTTCCCTGTCCTTCGCCATCTCTTTCTTAACTGAGAGCTCATGCTGCTGGCTCACTGGCTGTGTTTACTCTTTGGCAGATTGTTGTTTGAGAGGCAGAGTCCCTGAGAGAATGCCAGGGCAGTCGCCTGATGGGTGGTTTAGGGTAGTTCCTGTTGTGGGGTGTAGACTGGTGGATTTTGACAATGACTCTGTGTTTGTTCTGGGAGGTTGTTTTTGATTCTTGGTAGGGCTGAAATATACTGGTATTTCTTAATCTAGTTTTTTCCTCTGGCAACTGTACATGTGTCCTAGAAACTCATGAAGATTCAGTTAGGGATTATTTATTCCTTCTCTGCCTTGTTGCCCTGTGACCAGTCTTCTGATAGGCCCTGCCAGTGGTAGGTGAGTGTGGAGTCCCAGGGTTTCTGTGCGCTTTCTTAAATCAGATCTAGGCATAATTTCTCCCCTTCCTTGATAACATCAAAGTTTTTTCAGTTTCTCAGGGGACTCCTGTTTAAACTTATCTTAAATCATGCCATGGGTGTGTATGTGTGTGTATTTAACTTTGTATCACAGAGCTTTTCAAATGCAAAATAACAGAAAATAATAGAATGAACCCTCAAAGGCACATTATCAAGCTTCAACAATTGTTAAAATTCCACCATTCCTATTTCATTCTTTCCTCAACTTATTTTTCTGCAATATTTTCAAGCATATTCCAGTTTACACATTTTACCCATACATACATCATGTTCAGCGTGTATTTTGTTGACATATTTTTTCTTTTTTTCTTCATTAAAAAAATTTTTGTTTTATTTTTAATTGGAGGATAATTACAATATTGTCTTGTTTTCTGCCATACATCAACATGAATCAGCAACAGGTATACGTATGTCCTCTCCCTCTTAAACCCCCCTCCCTCCTTCCTCCCCATCCCTCCCCTCTAGGTTGTCACAGAACACGTGACTTGAGCTCCCTAAATCATATAGCAAATTTCCACTGGCTATCCCTTTTATACATGGTGATGTATATGTTTACATGCTGCTCTCTGTGATACCCCACCTTCTCTCTCCCCAACTATGTCCAAAAGTCTTTTCTCTATGTCTGCATTTCCACTGCATGTTGTAAGGGGTGGGGAAGGCTTGTCCAAAGTGACCAGCTCCGGACACCCTTCATTTTGTGGTCTGTGGACACAGAGAAGACGGAGATGTGACCCGTGTTTCCTGGGCCCGTGTGACTGGGAGTCCTGCTGGAGGGAGAGGTGTTTACGGATGGGGGAGGGTGTTTTCTTGCTGTGAGGTCTTCTCAGATACTCTATCCCAGTGTCCCGAGGAGCTCACCTTAAGGTGAGGTGGTCATAAGTATGTCAATTTATACGTGATCACTAGGATTTTAAAAAAGCGTACTCTATTCTTTCCTTGAAGGAGAAGCTTTTTATATTCCTTTCTTTGGGAAAAGATTGTTTATGCCTCTGCACCAGGTAAAAGATAATTCTTTGCTGCTTGATATAAGTGGGAAAGTAGAGTGTCCTTCTGGATTGCATTTTTGCACTGTTTGTTAGCCTCGAAGGCAATCCTATCTCCTGTTGATTTTGACAAGTTGTCTTTTGGAAGACTGTGTTAGTGGTTGCCTAAATATAATTGACTCTTTTACCTACTTGTATTTGGCCTCAGCTTTTTTTTTTTTTTTCAACCCATCATCTATAAATTTCTTTTAACTGAGAATTCGTTTATACTTTTAATTACTTGTTTAGCTGTGTGACAGCAGTGCAGGGTAATGGACTGGAGCTTAGACTGAATCCAGACAGACTGGATGCCTCCACTCTGGGTGCCTCAGCCTGGCAGCGCTGTGACTGGACATGTTATTCAGCCTTGGTAGCATCACTTTTCTCACCTGTAAAATGGAACCAGTGGTGGTGGTCAGGTCTGAAAGCATAATACTGCAGAAGGAGCTTAGCACAGAGGCCAGTTCTTTTCTGTTTCAGTTTATGGACACATATGTTTATCTGATTGGTGGCTTTCTGGTTATATAATAGCATTCCAGGCCAACATTGTTTCCCTGTGTGTTTGCGTGTATGTGTGTTTCCGTGTGTGTATATTTGTATGCGTGTTTCCATGTATGTGTGTGTTAGGCAGAGGAAGAGACAGGCAGATGAACTCTATATGATGGGTAAGATAAGTCTCTTCTATACCTGTCTTGGAGCCTACTTCTTATTTGTAATATTTCTGTGGAAAGTTAAAAATAATTAAGTAGCTTTTCACAATGGAGGTGCCTGTTATTTTATAATGCTTAGGTTAGAAAGTAATTTTAATCATAATTTAAGATCTTTATTAATACTTTAAATTGTATACAATGATTTCAACATTTTTTTCATACATTATTCATGCTATCAAAGGGGAAAGAAAATAGAAAGTTTGCATGTGTGTGTGCATGTGCGTGCATGTGTGCAATCTTAGGGATAGTTTGGAGGGATTTTATTTTTTTCTAAAGTATTTATTTATTTGGCTGCTTGGATCTTAGTCATGGTGCACAGGCTCAGTAGCTGCATAGCATGTGGATATTAGTTCCCCAGTCAGGGACTGAACCCACATCCCCTGCATTAGAAGGCAGAGTCTTAACCACTGGACCACCCAGGGAGTCCCATGGATGGATTTTAAAACCAGAGATCTAAGTCATGTTTTGCCTGACTTTTATGAAATGGATAGATAAATTAGTTCTCTCATTTAATGGTGTATTTCTACATTAGAACAGTAGAAAACACTGTATTATGTCCATGAGAATGTTTCATAGATGGATTACTGCGAATTAAGGATTGACTAGATTTGTATAAGGACACTTATTTGACTCGAGCCATCCATGTTTTCAGAATAAATCAATTGGGGTGTACTTGCTTTTAAATGAATTCTGAAATTTAATATTTTGGGCTCTTTTATAAGTAACACTTGCAAAGTCTACCACAGATCCACAGCTGTATTGGCGCAGTCAGGAAAACAATTAAATGATGTCTCTCAGGATGATTCTGAAATCCAGGTTTCTCACTCCTTTTCATACTTGTGCCTTAGTAATGGAAAAGCGGCAGTGCTTCAGTCTCAGGACCCCATGGAGCTTTTGTGTAGCTGGGAAATGTGGGATGCTCAGCCCCCAAGTGTGGCTTTCTGGAGTTCTTATTTTTCCAGCCCTTGTGGGGCTTGTAAGATGAGACTCCTCTAGAGTATCCACAGAGTGTTAGACTTTGGAGGGTTTGCTTCCTTGTTTTTTTGGGGGGGAATGTTCTGAGTTATGCATAAGCACTTTTTACCCTGAATCATTTCAACTCGATCTTTGTGTGTAGGCCCTTCTAACCCTTCTAACGGTGCTCTTACTTTTTACAGGTATGCCTTACATTTTCTTGTACAAAGTGGAATTTCCTACTGTATCATGGTCATAATAGGAGTGGAGAACATGCACAAGTAAGTGCTCACTTTATTCACGTATAAAACAGGTTCCAACATAATTGAATTGGGCCCAATAGAATTTTACCACATTAAAAATTATTCTGAATTATGATCATTTTTTCAAGACCATAATTGACATAAGAGCAAAACCCTCGGTTTGCGTCACTCTTTCGTGTACTCAGAGCAGGGTTTCTCGGCCTCAGGGCTGTTGATGGCTGGGACTGGATCATTCTTTGGTGGGCGGGACTGTTGTACGCCCTGTGAGCTGCTGAGCACCATCCGTCGCTCCTGCCCACTTGCCGCTGGCAGCCTCTCCTCTCCAGGCTGTGACAACCATGGCTGTTTCCAGACAGTTTCACATGTCTCTTGCGGGGCCAGACCACTTCCAGGTAAGGACCACTGGCTTAGTCTGGGTGACAGCAGTGCCGAGATGGAGTAAGCAATAGATTAGAGAGAGATTTAGAAGGCATGTGTGGAAGGACTTGGTGATTGATGGGAAAAAAAGGTGTCAGGGTGACCCCAGGTTCCTAGTGTGAACAGTAAAGTAAATGGATGCAGAGTTTCTGAGCATAGGGAAGCTGGGGGTGGGGAGCATGTCTAGGGGGTAAGCATTTCAAACAATGTGTGTGTGTGGGTGTTAGTCGCTGAGTCGTGTCCGACTGTTTGTGACCCCATGGACTGGATCCTGCCAGGTTCCTCCGTCCATGGAATTCTGCAGGCAAGATATTCACCTAAAGCAGTGTTTGGTACATAGTAAACACTCTGGGCATTTGCCGAATAGGTGCCTGTGGACTTTATGGAGTGTCTGTGAGACAGTTAATCGATGTTGGGAGCTGATGTGGAGGTCTGGGCCAGAGAGGACACTGGACTCTGGAAATAGATGTGGTTGGGAGCTGATGTGGAGGTCTGGGCCAGAGAGGACACTGGACTCTGGAAATAGATGTGGTTGAACACCCGGGGGCCCGGGAGCATTCTTTGTAACCTGTGGTGCACTGTGTCTTTGAATCCTGACATGTGTGTGGCTTCAGGAGTTTTTATACAAGGAATGATGGGCCTGTAGCTAATTTAATAGTCCCCCCCACAATCTCATTCTGTTCTGCATCTTCGGTGATTCCTGGGTCGCCCATCTGCTTTGATGCCATGTCTTCCCTCATTTACAGCGGTGCCCCCCGTCTTCCTGGGTGCCTCTCCCTGCTGTGTGCCAGCATTCCAGGTTTTGGTGTTTTGACTCTAATTTTTTTAAGAAGGGGGGTAAAATATTTTGATTATGTATCATGTGAAACAGTTTTTACCCCATCGCAACTCTGCTTATGAAATCTCACACAGATGACAAGTTCAAGGTGAAACTGTACTTAATATCTGAGAAAAGGAACTTCATGCTGTAAATCTGGAAAAAGAAGGAACATCTGATGGGATTACTGAGAATAGGGGACTTGTATACGCCTGTGTGAATGGAAGTCATAACATGCTTCTAAGTAGGAAGTGTGTGCGTGTGCACTAAGTCGCTTAGTCATGTCTGACTCTTTGTGACACTCTGGACCTTAGCCCACCAGGCTCCTCTGTCCACGGGAATTCTCCAGACAAGAATACTGGGGTGGGTTATCAGCCTTCCTCCAGGGGATCTTCCCACCCCAGGAATCAAACCTGAGATTTATTTCTTACCTCTCCTCCATTGACAGGTAGGCTCTTTACCCCTGGCACCACCTGAGAAGCCCCCAAGTAGGAAGGTTAGTAAATTCATATTCAGTCAAAGGAAGCAGTTCACTCTTCTGAAAGGCAGCGGCCATCTGTGAAGCTGCCTTGCAGAGCTTCAGCCGCCCGTCTGGTCTGGCAGCCACGTGCGGCCTGGCGGTTTAAGTGAATCAATGTCTAAAGCCCAGTTGTTCAGCCACACTGGCCATGTGGCATGTCCTTGACCCCCACAGGTAGCTGGTGGCCTCTTAAGCAGCACACAGAGCGCGTTTCTGTGGAGGTGGAAAGCTCTGCTGGGTGGTGCGGCTGTGGACCCACAGGCGGAGGCCGCAGGTTTCCTCGCTCTTTTACAGAATGTTCTGCGCGCGTCTGTCCTGCCGGTGCTTAGAATTGGACACCGTCAACAGAGCAGGCGAGGGTAGACGGGTTTGCCAGGTTAGTCGCAAGTGTTGCCAATAAAGAAGAAGTGATTAACTTGGAAAGTGTGTCCTTTCATCTCTTTTAACCCCTTCCATTTTAGTTTATACTGATATGTTTTTCTGTTTGATTTTGCCTTTTTCCTTCTTTTTTTTTCTTTTAATACCCTTTTTCCTTCAGACTTTCACATTAATTTTAAATGTTCACTGGGTTCGAACTTAAGAAATTGATTCAAATATGCTCGGTGGGGCTTATAGCATTCCTCTGTTGTTTAAAGTTATTGTTTATGTAAATATAATACACTTCTGTTTATTTCTTTTAGTCTACTTTTACATGGTATGTATAATATGTTTCTTTGAACATCGAGGGTTTAAATTTTTTTAAGTGAAGGATTTGGACTCTCTGAGTATCTAACAGTTTAAAAATTCTTGAATCTCTTTTTTTTTGTACATTTTGTAAGCTATTCATAGTGTAGTTTTTGCAATCTCTGTAACAAGTCCATTTGTAAATTAAAATATTTTAATATAGTATAAGCTTTATTTTTGTAGCTTCCTTTAACATTTACATGTATGCTATTTTATTCTGATCCATAATGAGATAATTTACCTTTAAAATTTATTCTAGAATTCAGTGCTTTTTCTAGTCTACATTTTCATATAAGCTTTGAAATTTTTGAGGAAAAATTTAAAAACCTTAAGCGATAGAGGCAAAAAGAAGAAAGTATTTAGGAATAGAAGGTCCTATATATTGGGATATTGAGTCTCCTTAATTAGTTTGGGGAGAAATTAACTTTCCAAATTTGCCCATCATTTCTGACTGCAGGGATTGGCAGACTGTGTGAAGGGCCAGAGAGCAAATATTTTAGACTGTATAGGATACACAGTCTTGTCATAGCTTTTTTCGGTCCTCTTGTTGTACATGAGACAGTATGTGAACAAAGAACTTGACTATGAGTCCATCAGACCTCATTTACCAAAAAAAAAAAACAAAACCATTTTAAAATAAATATTTGTCATCCAGGGAGTCCTATAGGCACAAAAAGTAGTTTTACTTACAGTCAAAAGATGTTGAACGTTGATCCCTCTTGTAGTGGGAATTTAGCTTCTGTAATTGAAATATTCTCATTTTCACATGACTGTGAAATAACTGCAACTGCCCAGCTATCTCAACTATGAAGGAAATGATTAAATTTTTATTGTGAAAGGATGCTTGCAATGTTTACATTATTATCAGACATCTTAATGTGTCTTCTTGCCAATAAAAAGGATGAGAGAAAAAAACCAAAAAGCAGGTGGACTGTATTTGGCCATCCCCAGGTACTAAACTCACTCCTGCTCCAGGGACATGAAAAGACAGAGGCAAGCAGACACATACTCTTCCTCCTAGTTTTCAAATACGAAATAAAGCTTGCCAAGTGGCAATTTTAAACCTGTGATAGTACAGATGATGGAATAATGAACTTTATTACTGATTTGCTGTGAATTACTGTGATGAAGCAGATGGTTTCTAAAAGAGCTGGTTAGAAGAGGCAGGAGGGTAGAGCCATGTTTCCAGCCCACTGGCTGGGAGAAGGCAGCACAGCGTGGCTGGGGCCTGTAGTGTCCGACGATGGACTCAGAGGGCTTTTGTGGACGGGCGTGGGAACCTAAGTGCCCTTCATGTTAGTTTTGTGCTTTTTAACTTTCCTGTGCAAAGACTTGTTCTGAGTTCCAAAGAACAGCCTTGGATTTTGGAACACAGCACCAGGGATCTGCCCTTCAGTCAGTCAGTCAGTTCAGTCGCTCAGTCGTGTCCGACTCTGCGACCCCATGAATTGCAGCACGCCAGACCTCCGTGTCCATCACCAACTCCTGGAGTTTACTCACACTTACATCCATCGAGTCAGTGAAGCCATCCAGCCATCTCATCCTCGGTCGTCCCCTTCTCCTCCTGCCCCCAATCCTTCCCAGCATCAGTCTTTTCCAGTGAGTCAACTCTTCACATGACGTGGCCAGAGTACTGGAGTTTCAGCTTCAGCATCATTCCTTCCAAAGAAATCCTAGGGCTGATCTCCTTCAGAATGGACTGGTTGGATCTCCTTGCAGTCCAAGGGACTCTCAAGAGTCTTCTCCAACACCACAGTTCAAAAGCATCAATTCTTTGGTGCTCAGCTTTCTTCACAGTCCAACTCTCACATCCATACATGACCACTGGAAAAACCATAGCCTTGATTAGACAGACCTTTGTTGGCAAAGTAATGTCTCTGCTTTACAATATGCTATCTAGGTTGCTCATAACTTATCATCCAAGGAGTCAGCATCTTTTAATTTCATGGCTGCAGTCATCTACAGTGATTTTGGAGCCCCCCAAAATAGAGTCTGACACTGTTTCCACTATTTCCCCATCTATTTCCCATGAAGTGATAGGACCAGATCCCATGATCTTAGTTTCTGAATGTTGAGCTTTAAGCCAACTTTTTCACTCTCTACTTTCACTTTCATCAAGAAGCTTTTTAGTTCCTCTTCACTTTCTGCCTTAAACTGCAGTGATTTTGGAGCCCAAAATAATAAAGTCTGCCACTGTTTCCCCATCTATTTGCCATGGAGTGATGGGACCGGATGCCATGATCTTCGTTTTCTGAATGTTGAGCTTTAAGCCAACTTTCTCACTCTCCACTTTCACTTTCATCAAGAGGCTTTTTAGTTCCTCTTCACTTTCTGCCATAAGGGTGGTGTCATCTGCATATCTGAGGTTATTGATATTTCTCCTGGCAGTCTTGATTCCAGCTTGTGCTGCTTCCAGCCCAGTGTTTCTCATGATGTACTCTGCATAGAAGTTAAATAAGTAGGGTGACAATATACAGCCTTGACATACTCCTTTTCCTATTTGGAACCAGTCTGTTCCATGTCCAGTTCTAACTGTTGCTTCCTGACATCTGAATGCAGAGTTTCAAAGAATAGCAAGAAGAGATAAGAAAGCCTTCCCCAGCGATCAGTGCAAAGAAATAGAGGAAAACAACAGAATGGGAAAGACTAGAGATCTCTTCAAGAAAATTAGAGATACCAAGGGAACGTTTCATGCAAAGATGGGCTCGATAAAGGACAGAAATGGTATGGACATAACCGAAGCAGAAGATATTAAGAAGAGGTGGCAAGAATACACAGAAGAACTGTACCAAAAAAAAAAAAAAATGTTTTTACCTGTAGGCAAATCCTAGCTTTAATCTTAGGTATAGTCCAAAGTCTGTCCAAGGAGCTAGTTGTATTCTCTTAATTAATATGAAGTTATGTGAAGGCACTGCTGTTAGATCAGTGTTTACTGCTATGTTTGAATGGGTTTAAATATTGAAATGAATGTGAAATAGTATGTTCAAAAATCTTAGTATGTTGAATAAGCTAATGAGTATAATCATTAGGACTTCTAAGGAGAAGTTTGTGTGTGATTACAGGTGAATATCTGCCTTTCCTATTTCTTTTAGTTTGATTTAACTTTATGCCATCATTATGGTACTTCAGTCATTATTGCATTTGAATGGCATCCAAGATTGAGTCTTATACTTACCTGTCCTATAGCAGATTACAGTTGGGAAGTATTTTTTAAATAGTTATTCCTAACTTTGTTTTTAAAGCGGTATCACACACCTCCAAGATCAAGATCCTGCTCTGAATCAGATGATGATGATAGCAGTGAAACTCCTCCTCACTGGAAAGAAGAAATGCAGAGATTAAGAGCATATAGACCACCTAGTGGAGAAAAATGGAGTAAAGGAGATAAGTAAGTAAAAGTACAATCCTGTCTCTGCTGTATTTTAAGTCTTAAGGGGATAGAGACATACTTCTTGTTTTTTCACTAAATATTTATATTTAAAATTAGATTGTGACCAGAGAATACATTTGGGAATGCTTGATGAAATGGAAGGAGGGCTGATTGGCTTTGGATAATTTTAAATCAAAATTCTATTTTCTCTTACAAGACCATTGCTCTACTGAATTTCTTAAAGATTTCTTGTTTAATTTTAGCAATAATCAGGACTTTATTTTTAAAAATTACATAGCAGATTCTCTCATAGCCTTTTTTTTGTAGTCACTAATGGTGGATAAGAAAATTTATAGCCAGTATGTGTGTTAACATCTGACCCTAGGGACTATTGCTTCTTTAGCAGTGTACCCATCTCTTGTCTTCAGTGACACTCCACAATGGTCTAGCTATTTTATTTTAAAAGTGGGGCTGGCCCTAGAATAGCTAGTGCAAAATATATCAATGGGACCCTGTGTAGAATTCTCTTTCTCTGTGGCCATCCAGTGGAATGGTTCAGAGTTCAGAGAGGGAGGACAAGGTGTGTGATGTGCTGTGTGCAGGCGGTATAGATATAGTAGCACTGAGAACAGTTTTGAGCCCTGACGTTAGCACTGATATTGTAAAGCCTGCATCTTAGTTTTTATATACTTTTCTCCCAATTTCTATACTAAGTAGTTTAACTAAAACCTTAATGAAAAGTCTATGATTACCTCTATGATCCTGAGATAAAACAATAGTCATGCTAGTTTCTTAAGAAGAGGCAGGCCTCCCTGGTAGCTCAGTGGTAAAGAATCCGCCTGCCAGTGTAGGAGATGCAGGTTCAATCCCTGATCTGGGAAGATCTTACACGCCTTGGAACAACTAAGCATGTGTGCCACAACTATTGAATCTGTGCCTAGGAGCTGCAACTACTTAAAACCATGTGCACCAGAGCCTGTACAAGAAAAGCCACCATAATGAGAAGCCCACACACTGTAACTAGAGAGTAACTTCCACTCACCACAACTAGAGAAAGCATACGTTGCAACAGTGAAGACAGCACAGCCAAAAATAAATAAGGTTATTTTTTTTAAAAAAAGAAAGAAAAAGAGGCTTGTCAGGAATTCCCTGGTGATCAAGTGATTAGGACTTGGAGCGTCCACTGCCAGATCCCAGGTTCCATCCCTGGTCGGGGAACTAAGATCTCACAAGTCATGCAGCCAAAAAAAAAGGAGGCTTCTCTTAAAGTTTTGGCAGTTATCCTGTATCTTCAGAGAATCAGCAAATTGTTTGGGAATTTGATTTGACTCCCTCAGAAATTATTCCCGAAGGCAGTGCATTATTGAGCAGATCAAAGCCAGGAATTTGGTAGGTCAGCAGTGCTTTTGTAATTAGTTGGTTTGCTTTTCAAAACTATTTTCCTATCAAATTTGAAAATTCCTGATTTGACTCTGGAAAAATCTTTTTGTAAGTGAATCTGTTAATAGTTATTTCTTTTAAGTTTTATAATTTCAGGACCAGGCCTATCAACTATTTGCTTTATCCTTACTACATGTGCTTAAAGCATTAATAAGAGTTAGTACTTGGTTGTAAACTAGGCTTTTGTTGATGCCTAGTATTGACAACAAATCTGTTTTAATTTTAAAGGTTAGAAAACATGCTTGTAAATAACTGCCTGCATATTATGTCCTTTTTATAGGTTAAGTGACCCCTCTTCAAGCCGATGGGATGAAAGGAGCTTGTCCCAGAGATCCCGATCGTGGTCCTATAATGGATATTATTCAGATCTGAGTACAGCAAGACACTCTGATGGCCACCATAAAAAACGCAGAAAAGAGAAAAAGGTTAAGCATAAAAAGAAAGGTAAAAAGCAGAAACATTGCAGAAGGCACAAACAGACTAAGAAAAGAAGGATTATTGTACCGTCTGACATAGAATCCTTAAAATCTTCAACCCGACGAGTGAAATCCTCATGTGATAGAGAAAGGAGATCTCATTCTTCCTCATCGTCATCTCATCACTCGTCCAAGAGAGATTGGTCTAAATCTGATAAGGATGACCGAGCTCTTCAACCCATTCCAGCAGAGACTCATACAGATCAAAATCTCACTCACAGTCTTATTCTAGAGGAAGCTCAAGATCAAGGACTGCTTCAAAATCTTCATCACATTCTCGAAGTAGATCAAAGTCCAGATCTAGTTCTAAGTCAGGGCACCAAAGAACAGCATCAAAATCACCAAGAAGAGCAGCCTCACAGTTAAGTGAAAATAAACCTGTTAAAACAGAACCTTTAAGAGCAACAGTGACACAAAATGAAAGTGTTGTAGTACAACCAGTGGTGGCAGAAAATATTCCTGTTATACCGCTGAGTGACAGCCCCCCTCCTTCAAGGTGGAAGCCTGGGCAGAAGCCCTGGAAGCCCTCTTATGAACGAATCCAGGAAATGAAAGCTAAAACAACACATTTGCTGCCCATCCAAAGCACTTATAGTTTAGCAAATATTAAAGAGACTGGTAGTTCATCGTCCTACCATAAAAGAGAAAAAAATTCAGAAAGTGATTGTAGTGCTTATTCAAAATACAGTGATAGAAGTTCAGAAAGTTCACCAAGGTCAAGGAGCAGATCTTCTAGGAGTAGATCTTATTCCAGATCATACACAAGATCTCGAAGTTTAGCTAGTTCACATTCACAGTCTAGGTCCCCCTCATCTAGATCTCATTCACGAAATAAATACAGTGACCATTCACGGTGTAGTAGATCATCTTCATACTCTTCTGTTAGCAGTGATGATAGAAGACAAGCCAAGAGAAAATTTAGATCCAGTGGGAAAAAAAGTTACACCTCAAATAGAAGGCACAGCAGCAGCTCTGAAAAAGCACTTCGTAACAGATATGTCAAAGCCAGAGCCAAGTCTTCATGTCGTAGAAAGTACAGTGAAAGCAAATCATCTTTAGATTACTCTTCAGACAGTGAACAGTCAAGTGTTCAGGTTACGCAGTCAGCCCAGGAGAAGCAAGTCCAAATGGAAGTGAATAATAAACAAGAGAGAAACAGAGCTGAAGAGAAATCTAAGCCTGAATGGGATGCCCTCGTTCAAAAAAAAGAACTTTGAAAGAAAATCTTTCTGATCACTTTAGAAATAGCAGTAAGCCCAAAAGGAAGAATTATGCTGGGAGTAAATGGGACTCTGAGTCAAATTCTGAACGAGATATAACTAAAAACAATAAAAATAGTCCCCGGCCAACTTCTGATAAGGAGGAAGGTGAGGCCACTTCAGATTCTGAGTCAGAATCTGGTGAAATTCACATCAAAGCCAAACCCACAACTAAGTCTTCAGCAAATACTTTACTGCCTCATGGTAACAGTGCCTGGAAATCAAGCAAACAGCACTCTTCAACCTCTGATTCTGAGGGATTCTATTCCAATTCAGAAAACACCAGAGGAAAGCCACACAAGCATAAGCACAGCTCAAAGGAGAATATTAAAAGGGAACACACCAAAAAAGCAAAAGAGAAATTAAAAGGCAAAAAAGATAAAAAGCATAAGACTCCAAAACGAAAACAAGCATTTCACTGGCAGCCTCCACTAGAATTTGGTGAAGAGGAGGAGGAGGAGATTAATGAAAAGCAAGTTACTCAGGAGGTGAAAGAGAAAAAACAAGTTTCTGAAAACACTGAAACCATAACAGAAAATCTCCAAACTGAGAAGCCTTGTGAAGACAGCAACCTTTCAGGTAAACATAGCACAGCAGTTTCATCAAATATTGATCAGTCTACTAAAGAGGATGTTAAACTCAGCATTTCTCCTGTAACTGTAAACACTGATGAAAATGTAGTCAGTTCTCCCCCAAACATTCAGCATATTGAAGAGAGCATCCCAAGCGGAGCAGAGTATATGCTTCAAGGAGATGACAACATGGAGATTTGCACTCCTGAGCGGAGCTCCCCAGCAAAGGCCGAGGGGGCTTCCCCTCTAGGAAATGCAGGACTTGATACCCCGGATATAAGCATTGTTCTAAAGCAGGATATGCCAGCAGAGTATCCTGAGGCAGAGTTGAGAAAACAGGAAAGCAGTATGTCAGAAATCAAAATGGTGGGTGAGATGGCAAACAGGACAGCGGCTCTGCGAGCTTTGCCAGTGCTGTAGAAAGTACCATAAAGAAAGAGGCAGCTGAGAAAAGCCAGAACAGCCTCATGGATAATAAATGGAAGCCCCTGCAAGGTGTGGGGAACCTTGCAGCACCATCTGCTCCCACATCCAGTGCTACGGACGTTAAGGCATTGACTGCTATGCCTGAAATGAAACCACAGGGTTTGAGAATAGAAATTAAAAGCAAAAATAAAGTTCGGCCTGGGTCTCTCTTTGATGAAGTAAGAAAGACGGCACGCTTAAACCGGAGGCCAAGAAATCAGGAGAGTTCAAGTGATGAACAGACACCTAGTCGAGATGGTGGTAGCCAGTCCAGGAGTCCAAGTAGATCTAGAAGTAAGTCTGAGACCAAATCAAGGCACAGAACAAGGTCTGTCTCCTATAGTCACTCAAGAAGTCGATCGAGAAGTTCTACATCATCTTATCGGTGAGTGTTACTCTCCTTTTGTCTCCCAAGCAGAGTCAGTTACTGTTTTGTTTGGAAGAACATCAGAGTTAGGGACAAGATCACTATTTCCAAATACCCGAGAGGAAATAAGGAGAAGGCTTGTGCTGTGTGACTCACGGAGCAGACTGAAGACACAGGGAGTAGAGATTTCCAGGGGAAGAAGTTTGGGCTCAGGGTAAAAAACTACTGCTATTAGTTAAAGCTCCCTGGTATTTGCAGTGCATTGCCATGATAAGGGACAAGGTCTCCATCTTTAAAGGTGTAAGCCCACTCTGCGATCAGTCATACCTTAGAAGGGAATCTTGCATTTACAGAATATGTAGGATTTAGAAATCAGTAATTTAACCCTCCATTTTATACAAGTGGAAGGTGAGGGCCAGAGAGGCAAAGTTAGCTGCCCCAAGACATACATCTAGTTGATCTTTATTCAAGCGGCAGGAAATAGTAAAAAATGATCATCTTTTGATTGATTGATTTTTGGTTCAAGTTACATCTAACTTTTGTCATTGACACAGACTGGGTAATGCAGAAATGAGCATTTTTACAACGGAAAAAAATGGTGATGGTGGTATGAAGTTAATAACTAATTTGTATTCTTTTCTTGTACACTTTTCATGGTTTTTACCTCACTGCCTCTTACTCATATCCTTTATTATTTATTTTGTGCTTGATTTTCATCACTTTAACTTAAAATAGACAAAGAATCTTTAACTTTTTTCTTCCTAGTTTTTTATCAGTTGTTTTTTTCCCTTGCCCAGATTTCTTTAAAAACAGGAGCCAACATTTACCATCTATAATAACCATTTCCCACTTACTCTTAAATTGCTTGCAGTATGTAATCTGTGCCCTCCCTCCCCTCATCTCACTCAGCTGACTTAAGATTTTCAGGTACTTCTGCATGGCCAGTGCCAGGGCATGTTTTTAGTCCTTCTGGAAGCACTCTGCCGGCTCTCCTCATCCCTCAGACCATTCCATGCTTGAGTGTGGGCTTCTCTTCTTCCTCCTGCTCTGATTCACAGCAAGCCCCAGAGAGCTGGTGAATTCTGGCCTTTTCTCTCCAGGTTCATATTCTAGATGCAGGTGCCTGTTTAGCTTCTCCAGTCTGCTGTCTGCTCATTGTCTACCTAGCATTCACCCTCAGATAACTCTGAGCTGTTGGTGGTTCTGGTCACTGTCATCTTCCTTCCTACCCCTGCCTTTGGAGTGGATAGTGTTTCACTTCAGAAATGCTGAGAATTTTGCTCTTAAGTTGAGCAGCTCACAGGTGACAGACTTGAGATAGCTAAACTGCCTCCCTATTTCAGTTACCCATCCGGGCCTGACTCCCCTTCTAGCCTGTGAACTCGCTGGTATCATGGACTGTTTGCTACTCATCTATCAGTCACCTCACAGAGTTACCCTATAATTGTTTGAGTAAATGACTAGAATCTTATGCGAACAGAATGTCTTTGCAAATAAACTGCACCTGTCTTCCAGAACATAAGTATATACTAACCATAACCTGTGAAGACATTAGGTAAGTAGCATATACACAGGGATATTGTTCTGATCCTGAATGACAGGTACAAACTAGGAGGAAAAGGGTTGGGAGCCAAGTGAATGCAGGGTGAGGGCAAAATTGCATTAAGTTTCTTGTTTGTTTTATTAAATATTAAATAGGTATAAATTTTTTAATGATTAAGGTATAAAACATACAAATGATTAAGGTATAGAAAACAATTTTCTATCTTAAAAAATAGATCTTTGACATAATAGAGCCCAACCCGAAGCTACCCTACTTTGTCTCTTCTCTCCAAGAGTTAAATATTATTCTAAACTTTTGTTATAATTTTCTTGTTTTTCTTTGTCTTTCTAATCTATATATAATGGTTTTTGTTGTTTTCAAATAGAATCCTTTTTTATATGTATAGATGTTCTACATTTGCCTTTTTCACTCAACATTATGTTCCCAAGATTTAACTGTGTTGATACATGTAAATGTAGTTAATTTTCGTACTTTAGGATATTTCAGTATATACCTGTGTTAATTTTTTTTAGACTCATTCTGCTTTATTGAAGATTTGGATTGATTCCTCTTGCTGGTATTACAGAAATGGCTCCTATGAACATACCTGTATCAACCTTTTTTGTTTTTTCTTTATTTCATTCTGTTCAGTTTAAACTCTCATTAGCCATCTCTTGTCATACCTGCTGTGAGGAGTTTATGAGAGACCTTTCCTCTATTGGGTTTTCCCACTCCTGCCCTACTAGTAATTAACCTTAACAGCATAATGAGTTAATATAATTATATTTTTTCCACTCTTAATTGTAGATCAAGAAGCTACTCTAGAAGTCGGAGCAGAGGGTGGTATAGCAGAGGCCGCACAAGGAGCCGGAGCAGTTCCTACCGCAGTTACAAAAGTCATAGGTAAGCTTGTGAATCCCACCCTACAGTGTGGTTTCCCATCTGTCTCACTGCACAGGCAGAGTGAAGTAGCTGTTGAAAAGGGTCTTGTCATTGCTCATTACCAAACCAGTGTCCCACCTGTGTCTCCCCCTTCCCCACCCAGTTCTTCCCCAGTGACTTTCTTTATGTGCACCTCATAGAAGAATTGTATAAAACTTAAAACCTTTCTTATGAAACCCAACAGCCTTAAAAAAAAATCCAGTATGCTTTTAATACGAAAAATGAAATAAATACAGCTGCTGTATTTCATTGTGTTTTCTCCTTAATGGGTAAATAAATGCCTAGATTTTTTATGTAGCCTGTCCTGATCCACAAATTGATGGTCTCTCATGTGGTTACTCTTAGGACGTCCAGCAGGAGCAGATCCAGGAGCAGCTCCTATGATCCCCACAGTCGGTCCAGGTATGGACAGGGACTGGGAAACTACCCCTTAATTCCCTTTTTAAAGGTGTTGTATTTCATGGGGAAATGCCGGGGTCCAGCCCCCATAGGATCCAGGGGTACCCTCAGGATGAACGGTGTTGGTGAATGAATGAATGAATGAATGAGAGAGGAAATAATAGAAGCTGATATTCCTTGGTTTATACAGAAAGCCAATAAAGCCCCAGACAAGGGACTTGTTCTGTTCACGGAGGCTGCAGGCGCCCTCTTGCTGGAGTGAAAATGCAGAGCACCTTCTTGATCAGGTCTTAGAAGCCCAGGCAGGAAAGTGAACGCAGAAGCCTCTGTGCTCCAAGGTCTCAGCCTGAAAAAGAGAGGGAGGGAGAGGGAGAAAGGCAGAGAGAGAGAGAAAAAAAAAAAAAAATGATTGACATGGAGTGACCAAGCTTCGGTGAGCAAGGCTGCCAATTTTATTTTCAAAAGGAACTTTTGTACCTTGACTTGTACATAGAGGGAAATGAAAGATGCAAGGTCATACAGAGTCAGCCCAAACATTACATCTGTTTTGTCTTTATCAAAACCAGGATTTTTTCTGCATACCTTTCCCATAAACGGTGTTGTGTACTTTATCTTCTGGCCTTGGAGGCCTGTGGACATTTTATGACCCTCTTGATAAAGGCTGCTCAACCAGAAAACTTATTTCTCCTTGAAGTGTTTTTTCTTTATATTTCTAATCTAAGTCAGCCTCAGAAAATGCTAAACAGGGTTACATTCTCACGGGGCAAAGGTGCAGTGAGTTACAACAAAGAAAGAACCAGTTAGCTCAAAAGTCTGATGTGGTTAAATTCAAGGCTACTATTTGTTTTTCTTACATTCCGCCTGTGTTAACTAATGCACTCCCAGGTGCACAGTGGATAAGGGATATGGGAACTTGGCAGCAAGCATTGGCTCAACAATGAAATCCTACACCAGCACTATAATAGTTTGTAACTCTTCTAAAGGGCCTATATTTTTAGAATGTTTTAGGCTTCCCATGCCTCTCACAGTTGGGAGGCTGTGAAAAATCACATGCGTAACTGCAAAAGTCTGGATAAACCTGTCAGGCAAGCTAGAATGCTAACAGGGGGATTTGAATTGAAGTACTCCTTTCATGTCCAAGAGACT
>SJYC01019380.1:0-39230 GCA_006408675.1 Madoqua kirkii
AGGTATAGAAAACAATTTTCTATCTTAAAAAATAGATCTTTGACATAATAGAGCCCAACCCGAAGCTACCCTACTTTGTCTCTTCTCTCCAAGAGTTAAATATTATTCTAAACTTTTGTTATAATTTTCTTGTTTTTCTTTGTCTTTCTAATCTATATATAATGGTTTTTGTTGTTTTCAAATAGAATCCTTTTTTATATGTATAGATGTTCTACATTTGCCTTTTTCACTCAACATTATGTTCCCAAGATTTAACTGTGTTGATACATGTAAATGTAGTTAATTTTCGTACTTTAGGATATTTCAGTATATACCTGTGTTAATTTTTTTTAGACTCATTCTGCTTTATTGAAGATTTGGATTGATTCCTCTTGCTGGTATTACAGAAATGGCTCCTATGAACATACCTGTATCAACCTTTTTTGTTTTTTCTTTATTTCATTCTGTTCAGTTTAAACTCTCATTAGCCATCTCTTGTCATACCTGCTGTGAGGAGTTTATGAGAGACCTTTCCTCTATTGGGTTTTCCCACTCCTGCCCTACTAGTAATTAACCTTAACAGCATAATGAGTTAATATAATTATATTTTTTCCACTCTTAATTGTAGATCAAGAAGCTACTCTAGAAGTCGGAGCAGAGGGTGGTATAGCAGAGGCCGCACAAGGAGCCGGAGCAGTTCCTACCGCAGTTACAAAAGTCATAGGTAAGCTTGTGAATCCCACCCTACAGTGTGGTTTCCCATCTGTCTCACTGCACAGGCAGAGTGAAGTAGCTGTTGA
Organism: Madoqua kirkii; assembly: GCA_006408675.1. Taxonomy (NCBI): domain Eukaryota; kingdom Metazoa; phylum Chordata; class Mammalia; order Artiodactyla; family Bovidae; genus Madoqua; species Madoqua kirkii. The sequence goes on from SJYC01019380.1 coordinate 780, forward strand.
AAAGGGTCTTGTCATTGCTCATTACCAAACCAGTGTCCCACCTGTGTCTCCCCCTTCCCCACCCAGTTCTTCCCCAGTGACTTTCTTTATGTGCACCTCATAGAAGAATTGTATAAAACTTAAAACCTTTCTTATGAAACCCAACAGCCTTAAAAAAAAATCCAGTATGCTTTTAATACGAAAAATGAAATAAATACAGCTGCTGTATTTCATTGTGTTTTCTCCTTAATGGGTAAATAAATGCCTAGATTTTTTATGTAGCCTGTCCTGATCCACAAATTGATGGTCTCTCATGTGGTTACTCTTAGGACGTCCGCAGGAGCAGATCCAGGAGCAGCTCCTATGATCCCCACAGTCGGTCCAGGTATGGACAGGGACTGGGAAACTACCCCTTAATTCCCTTTTTAAAGGTGTTGTATTTCATGGGAAAATGCCGGGGTCCAGCCCCCATAGGATCCAGGGGTACCCTCAGGATGAACGGTGTTGGTGAATGAATGAATGAATGAATGAGAGAGGAAATAATAGAAGCTGATATTCCTTGGTTTACACAGAAAGCCAATAAAGCCCCAGACAAGGGACTTGTTCTGTTCACGGAGGCTGCAGGCGCCCTCTTGCTGGAGTGAAAATGCAGAGCACCTTCTTGATCAGGTCTTAGAAGCCCAGGCAGGAAAGTGAACGCAGAAGCCTCTGTGCTCCAAGGTCTCAGCCTGAAAAAGAGAGGGAGGGAGAGGGAGAAAGGCAGAGAGAGAGAGAAAAAAAAAAAAAAATGATTGACATGGAGTGACCAAGCTTCGGTGAGCAAGGCTGCCAATTTTATTTTCAAAAGGAACTTTTGTACCTTGACTTGTACATAGAGGGAAATGAAAGATGCAAGGTCATACAGAGTCAGCCCAAACATTACATCTGTTTTGTCTTTATCAAAACCAGGATTTTTTCTGCATACCTTTCCCATAAACGGTGTTGTGTACTTTATCTTCTGGCCTTGGAGGCCTGTGGACATTTTATGACCCTCTTGATAAAGGCTGCTCAACCAGAAAACTTATTTCTCCTTGAAGTGTTTTTTCTTTATATTTCTAATCTAAGTCAGCCTCAGAAAATGCTAAACAGGGTTACATTCTCACGGGGCAAAGGTGCAGTGAGTTACAACAAAGAAAGAACCAGTTAGCTCAAAAGTCTGATGTGGTTAAATTCAAGGCTACTATTTGTTTTTCTTACATTCCGCCTGTGTTAACTAATGCACTCCCAGGTGCACAGTGGATAAGGGATATGGGAACTTGGCAGCAAGCATTGGCTCAACAATGAAATCCTACACCAGCACTATAATAGTTTGTAACTCTTCTAAAGGGCCTATATTTTTAGAATGTTTTAGGCTTCCCATGCCTCTCACAGTTGGGAGGCTGTGAAAAATCACATGCGTAACTGCAAAAGTCTGGATAAACCTGTCAGGCAAGCTAGAATGCTAACAGGGGGATTTGAATTGAAGTACTCCTTTCATGTCCAAGAGACTTATTAGCTAGAGCTCTAAGTTGATTTTCTCCAGAGAAAGGTGGTCAGGGATAGCCCCCAGTTAATGTCAGAAGAGTTGGTGAAAGGCACAAAATAGTAAGACAGACAGATTCTGGTTTTGGGGTAGATGCTCGAGCAGGTCCAGGGGGTCCCTCGAGTCCTGATCTGCCTTGCTTGTCAGGTCTCTTTCACATGACCTTGTCATGGGTGGGATCTCCTGTGCTAGCTCCCAGCAGAAAAACACATCTTTGACATTTTAAACAGTTTTTATTTGTTGACCCATTTTGCTCTAGTGTCAAAAGTGATGGTGTCAAATTGTAATGGCAGGGATTTATTATTGACTGTAATTGCCTATAAGATACACCAGATTCAGTTGAACTAACTCAGTGTCAACTTTGTGATATTTTTCAATGCAGAAAAGAAATTAACTTTTTTCTGTTTACTATGGTAAGTCTGATTTGGAGCAGTTATTAAATGTTTCCAGTATGTGTTATGCACATATGTCTTCATTCTGTCATATAGTGCCCATGTTCTATGAGGACACTTAAGAACCTAAAAAGAAATGGGAATATATGAGTATTTGAATGGGAAAATTTAGTGTTTGTTATTGCTGTTAAAGCAGGTCCTACACTTATGATAGCTACTATAGTAGGAGTCGGAGCCGAAGTAGAAGCCCGAGGAGTGACAGTTACCACCGAGGCAGAAGCTACAATAGGCGATCCAGGTGGGTCTCTGTTCTTCAAGCACTGTAAGTTACTGCGGGCATTTGGGGTATGGGGTGATAGACTGCTACAGCAGAGAAAGCATCATCTTCTAAGGACAGAAATTCTTCTTTCTGTTCTTGAATTTCTTCAGTCCAAAGATAGTTACTGAAAGTGGGCTTTGTATTAAGAGTTGCTGGGTAATGTTTATTGGTTGTGTTTAAACATTAAACATGTTTAAATCTAAAGTGGGTTCTTAAATATTCACATATCCTTGGACAAACATTTTTTTTGGAAGGAATAAAGAGAGAAGACCACTCAAACTGTGGACCATTCTTTAGAGTTACTTGCTAGAAATAACAGCCAGTTTGTCAGTTTTAAATTTTTTAAAGATAGTATTTTTTTAATATGTAATAAATGTCATAGTCACTTGCTTCAGTAGCAGGATTTGTGGTATAATGGTTAAAAATGTCTTTTATGTGTTAATATATATTCATAGACATGTTTTATGTAACATATAGTTATTGTAGAAGTCTTTTTGGTTATTTTTTGTGTATCTCTTTCCTGGTGGCTTCTGGTCTTACCCTCCCTCACCACCACTGCATTACCCCTGTGCCTTGCAGTTACAGTCAGTAGTGCTCACAGAATTTCAGTGTGATACAGACACTCACTTATTTGAAACTCTTCAAGTACACCCCAGTGACCTTAGGGGCAGGTCCACCAGGCTCCTGAGTATTGCATGGAGGCCTCTCCACCTACCACCTCCAGCTTGGGCTTTTCTTTGTTCCTTGCAGTAACATTCTGGAACCTTTATTTTCTGCCTAGAGATTCACATGCCCATTTCGCCATCTCCCATCCTACCTCTTGAAATAACCCACTCACTGCCCCTGGGAAGCCCTTCCTGACTGCTCACCCTGAGATATGGTCCCTGCTGTGTGTTTTATTTATCTTACCCCCTATTCCAGACTACTCTTGAGCCCAGGAAACTCTAGTCTGCTGTGTGTGTGCCCTTAGCATCTAGCAGAGTGACTGATTCTGCGGATATTTTTCCCAAAATTACTGAATGGTGACCACAACCAAAGTCTTCTGGACTCACTATCCTAGCGGTCCCTTCCCTGCCCCACCTCACCCTCACCCCTCATTGGGCTCACATTTTGATTTGATTTTGATTTCCTTGTCTTTTTTTTTTTTCCTTGTCTTTTAATGAAACTCTTGTTGGCCTTTTCCCCCCTTACTTCTTCAGTCTAATTAAATACTGATGTTCATTTTGGGTAACATGGAAAATTATTCTCATTTCCTTGAGTGGATTTCAAGTAAGTTCAAGTAATAAAGAAGTGCTGTTTCTTTATTTACACCTCGATATTACCACCATCTGTCACTAACATCTTTGAGAAGTCCACAGTGTTGTCATGGTCAGTACTGTACTTTTCTGCACACTGTGCTGTGCCTCCTCAAGTCACTTGCTTTCAAGCCCCTTATATCAAAAAAGAAGCTGCAACAGGAATTCAAAGGGTTGAGAGTTAAAAGGTATTTGTTTATTTGTTTTGTCTTGTTATACAGGAGTTGTAGATCTTATGGCTCTGACAGTGAAAGTGACCGAAGTTACTCTCATCACCGAAGTCCCAGTGAAAGCAGCAGATATAGTTGAAAATGTCCCCTTTTTTTATATGAATTATATCTTGTGTGTAAATATCTGGTAACTTAAAAATTTAAGAAACTTAATGGCAGTCTGTTGTTCTGATTCGGTATTAGAGATGAATTTGAAAAATAGATGCTTCTTAATTGTTATTTGTTTCTTTACATGTGCATAGAATTTAAAATACAGATATGTCTCCTTAAAATATTTGTATGCCACATTTTACAGTAGCCAATTATGGAAATTAATTTCTTTTTCTTGAATCAAGAAATCATGAAATTTAAGTATCATTTGCAATATTATTTTAGATAGATTATTTGTCTCATGTATTTCTTAGAATACAGATTCTTTTTGCCCGTTTTTAAGGTTTTAGCATCTATGCTGCCCAAGCATAGAACTGAAGGAGAACTGAAAGGTGGCCAAATACTTCATACCAATTACACAGTCCTATTCATGTATGCTCTTAAAAACAAACCACCCAAAATTGATACTGATGGTAATCAGGAGTATGGGCAGTGGCTCCTTTCTTCTTTGTTGTTTCAGAGGATCAAGAACATGGTCATAATACAGCCCACTGTCTTATTTCAGGCTGGCGGGTGAGGTTAAAAAGAATAGATCAGCCTTAACTATAAATACTGCACTGTCTCTGTTGCCCTAATGTTTCATGTGCTTTTTTAAATAAATACTATTAGAAGTTCAGTTTGTTTAAAAAAAAAGTTCTATTCCAGTTTATGCTCTGGTGCTTGGTAACTTTTGGTGCATTATCTTATATACTATATATTAGAATTCCATCAGAGAAAGAAATAAATTTTTAAAAAGTTCATTGGCACCAAGTAGGGTTCATTGTAAGCTGTATTCACTTTAACCATTTGGAGAGCTGCTCTCAAGCACAGGTGTTGCCTGAGGCCCATGGAGCAGGCAGGATTGGCACAGGGTTGTATGGCCACTTGGGTATGCTGCCCAGAACTGATGCCTGGAAGAGCTGAAAGGAGAGTGGACTGCAAAAGTAACACTAAGATCTACCTGCCCCCATTTTGGACGCATTTTTCAGTGCTTTACTTTAAAACCTTTCAGGTAAGAGACATAAGAGGAGTTGAACTGTTCTTAGCACCCGCCAGCTTGTTCCCGTTTCAGTGGCCTACAGTGACACAGTGAAACCTTGTGTGAGATTGGTAAACCTATGACAACAGCCAGGAAATCAGGGTGTGCAGTACTGCATAGATTACACATATTCAGTGTCTTGGGTGGTTCCTGTAAAAATGATTTGACCTATAAAAACTGGTGAGATTTTGGTTGTTTTTATCTTTAGTTTGAGCTTTTTCCCCAAGTGTACTTAATCACCTTAGTGCCAGTTTTATCCAGTTATGCAGGAGAAATTCATATTGGATATTTGATGCAGAACTGTGTGCCATCCTACCCCTTGCCTGTTATACTTGGAAACTAGGAAAGAACCCTCAGTTGAAGGGATCTGACCACCCCTGATGGATGGAGGGGTGACCTTGGATGTATTACAACCATCACCTATAAAAGGTCATAAACAGGGTTAAGTGGCCAATTGTTTGCCAAGTTGATAGATGAGAGTACATTAGAAAGTAGGACCTGACTCAAGCAAACACTTGATGGTGAATATTAAACAATGTGTGATTCATACGAGCATTCTCAAAAGTTGCCTGCAGAGGAGAATATTGCTTTAATAATATTCAGTGGAAAAAACTGCATTTAGAACTCAAACCAAAACTGCCAAATCTAATTACGTTAAGAAAAGTTACCTTCAGGCAGTGTATTAGTTTTCTATTGCTGTGTAACAAATTATCCCAAACTTAGCAGCTTAAAGCAATACTCATTTCTTAGCTTACAGTTCTGTAGCTCATGAGTCCAGCGTGATATGGCTGGATTCTCTGCTCAGGGTCTCACAAGGCTGAAATCAAGGGTCAGCAGGGCGGCATTCCTTTTTGGAGGCTCTGGGGACGAATCTGCTTCCAGGTTAATTCAGGTTGTTGGCAGTATTCAGTTTCTTGCTGGCTGTCAGCTGGGGTCCTCTCTCTTGGCTCCTTAAGGCTGCTCGCATTCCTCCTTGTGTGCTTTCCTCCATCTCCAAACCAGCAGTGGCCCGTTGGGGTCTTCTCATGCTTCAGATCTCTCTGCCTTCCTCCTCTGTTTTAAGGTTCATGTGGTTAGATCACGATTCATGTGTGAGACAGTGTCCCTATTTAAGGTCAGCTGTGCCATAGAATGTAATCACAGAAGTGATATATTTACAGGTTTCTGGGATTGGGGCATAAAAAGAGGGAAGGATGTTTTAGAATTCTACCTCCCACAGGCAATAACTTTGCAGTTTGTGCTATGGGTAGAATTTTATCCTGAAAAGGTGAGACCTAGAAGCCTCATTGGTTTTCTCCATGGAAAAGAACAGCCCTCAGCTGCACCATTCAACTTGTGTGTTTACTGAATGGACTACAGAAATAGCTTTTCTTCCTAAAGGGGATTATTCTGTATTTTAAGTTATTTTTTAATAAAATTGAATTACATTGTGTATTGTGCTTCTTAATAGAAAATGCATTATTGGACTGTTTTTGTAATGTCCTCTTTATTGCAAATGAAACATCATATAGCTGATATGGTTCCAAAACAGTAGAAAATACTTCTGTATATATTGGCAATGTCTAATTTGTATATACTTCATTTAAATTCCCTAAAACTTAAAAGGGAGGCCTTGTAGAAATTAAACTATATACTTAGTCTAAGTTTGAGTCTGAGCATGTTTCATCCTTTTTTATTCACCAAGACTACAAATAGTCTTTCTGAAATGGCAAAGGAAGCATTGAGTCTCTTTGCTGACCCAGCGAGGGAAGAGATTTCATCTCTCTCTGTGGCTCATTTTCCTCTTCTGACCGGGTATCCATGGTGGGGTACTGCTGGGGTCCAGCCTCAGCAGAGTCCAGGGATACCCTCAGGAGGAACCGCGTTGGAGAAAGAGTTACACAGGGAGACCAAGCTTAGGTGAAGCGAGACCTGTAACTTTATTTTCAAAAGGAGCTTTTACACCCTGACTTGTACATAGAGGGAAATGAAAGATGCAAGGTCATGCAGAGTCAGCCCAACCACTTCAGCAGTTTTGCCCTTTTTGAAACCAGGATTTTTTTCTGTATGCCTTTCCATAAACAAGGGTCTTATGTACATTATCTTCTGGCCTGGAGGCCTGTTGACATTTTATGACCCTTTTTTGATAAAGGTTGGTCAACCAGAAAACTTGTTTTCCCTTGAAGTGTTCTGTTTTTTTTCTTTATATTTCTAATCTGTGTCAGCCTCAGAAAGTACTAAACAGAGTTACATTCTCACCCAGCAAAGGTGCAGTGGGTTACAACAAAGAACTTGCTAGCTCAGAGATCTGATGCGGTTAATTCCAAGGCTACTACTTGTTTTTCTTACATTCCAACTATGTTTACTGTTGCACTTCCAGGTGCACTATGGATAAGGGATATGGAAACTTGGCACCAAGCATTGGCCCAATAATGAAGCCCTTTACCGGTACTATTCTGACATAATAATTTTTCACCCCTTAAAGGGCTCTATGCCCATTCCGACTTTTAGAATGTTTAGGCTTCCCGTACCTTTCATGGTTGGGAAGTTGTGAACAATCATGTGCGTTAGTTGCAAGAGTATGGATAAACCTGCCAAGCAAGCTAGAATGCCAGCAGAGGGGGTTTGAATTGAAATATTCCTTTCATGCCCAGGAGACTTATCAACTTAGAGCCCTAAATTGATTTTCTCCAGAGAAAGGTGGTTGGGGATAGCCCCCTGCTAATATCAGAAGAGTGGTTGAAAGGCATAATAAACAGTAAAGAGACAAATTTTGGTTTGGGGGTAGATGCTCGAGCAGGTCCAATAATCCCTCGAGTCCTGATCCGCCTTTGCCTGTCAGGTCTTCTCCGCATGACCTTTGTCACTGGTGGGATCTCCCGTGGTGGCTCCTGGCAGCGCCCGAGGTGGTGCTAGAGACAATTTCAGGCAGAAATGTTTACCTAGGCAGAGAACCATTGACGCTGCTTGGTCATGCTTCCTCTACCAGCTCCAGATTTCTTTCAGGTCCAGTTGTCATCCAGCTGAGGTGGCCTGCATACAGACATCCTTGCCAAGAAGGGACTTTGTCCCACCCCATCTGTGAGATGCTGCCCAGGGACAGCACGTTTACCTGCTAAGCTACCTACAGCCTCTGCCTTCCCTCCCTAACAGTGGTTCACCAAGCAAGCACGTAGCACTTACTCCAGGAGAGAGTATTTCTTGTGATATTTTTAGCATCCACATGAGAATTTGCAGGGCAAGTACAATTAACTTTTTTCTCCTTAGAACTCAAAGGGATTTGTCTTTCTTAGTGAATACAACATAACCTCACACAGGAAGATTGGCAGAGATTCCGTTTCCAAAGTTGAGTTAACAGTAAACCACCAAGTCAGGTAGTTCCTGAAAACAGTCAAATCTGGATGTGTTGCCTTAAAATTTAAAGAAAATTGTAGAGTCAGTTTGCTGTAGGGAAATCCCCAAATGAGGTTCCTTTGGGGTCGTTTATTTTTTTAGAAAGTACCATGATCTTTACTGATGTTCTGATAGTATCTTGATCGGCTGGGCAGTATTGGGAGGAAATGTGTCAAGGACGTTTGACTGTTCTGAATTAGCAAGAGTATTCAAGGGAAATAAATGCACCTCACAACTGACCATGAATACTGGCCAGGCATCACTGGAAGAGAAAGGAGGTTCCACCAGTGCAGAATGAGTGACACAAAGTGTATGGCCAGGCGAGGGGGCCCAGAAGCCGTGGCTCATGTTGGAAGAGACTCGGCTCAGATGGCTGGTCTTTAGGAGAGGGAATCCACTCTGCCGCTGCTCAGAGAGGTGAGCGCCTAAATCCCATGAGGGACTTGTGAAGAATGAACTGGGCAGAATGCCAGGAGGACTCCTGCACAGCAGTCCTTTGATGCTGTAAAGTTTGGGGGAAGGAGCTGGTTCCTTGGAAGATGGCAGCTCATAGACAGACCCTGGGCAGCTTCAGCCAGTGCCTGAGGAACCTGAGGCCAGGAGGGCCTACCTGGGCAACACGCAAAGGAGCAGGAGGCTCTAACGGACTGTTTTCTTGAATGATTTCAGTAGAAGGTAAGGGCAGAGTGCTCCATTGCGCCTGCCTCCTTTACTCCCTGTGAATCAGAAGGGCTGCAGTGGGTCTATGCCAAGCTTGGGATCAAGCACTTCTGCCTCTTGGAGATCCCAGGCCCCAACATACACCTATAGCTATCGAACTCAAGCTCTACAGACTGAGCTGAGGTTCACAGTCTGCAGGAGCCAGACTAGCTGAGGGAGTGTTGTGTCTCTTCAGCCATCCTGGAGATCTGAGACATTGGGGTTAAAAAAAAAAGTGACCTGAGTACTCAGCACAAACACTTGCATTCTGCATCTGGAGGCCTGACACTCATCTGTAATGTGAGGCTAATAGTTCTTAGACTACTGGTCTCTCAGCTCATACCCAGAAGGAGGGTGCAACCAGATGTGAAAAGCAGGAGTGCGCATCTCTTTCCAGACCATCCTGGAGATGAACCAGCCTCCCAGAGAGCCCACAGGGGATAGGACTCGGGCTGGCATGTCCCCAGTCTCTGGGCACCAGGGCTTCCTGCAACTAAAACCTCTGCCACCAGGCTAGAGTCCCAGAGAAGGATCCCACTGGTCTCAGTGTCTCTGGCCCAATCTGATTTTATTTTGAAGGAGTAAAGGATCTCTGAGCAACTATTCTGTGGCACAGCCCTTAAGGGTTTGAGTTCTGAGCCAGACTGCTTGGGTTCAAGTTTCACTGTGACACTTCTTGGTGGGTAACTGGGTAAATTGTTTGACCTTTATAGTTATTAATATAACTTCTCCATTTTAGGAGTGGTGAGGATTAAATGCTTAGAAGTAAGCACACGTTGAAATGGTTCAAGGACACTAGTTCCTGTGCTTGCCTCCAGGTGGAGAGTATGAGGCTAAGTCACTAGTGAGAGGCCCAGGTCCCCTTGAACCAGCAGGGTGGGAGAGGATCCTGGAAGCTGCTAGGGAGGCCTTAAATGCCTAGGCCATGACGTTTATGCTGCTGGAGTGAACTGGGCAACCTGCTGGTTTGAATTAGGCCCTACCACCTACAGCTGTAGCCTATTAGTGCTGAGCTCTGAACAGGAGCAATCCACTCCCCTCCAACCCCCCACCCAGGGATCTCTGCTCCCTCAACCTACAGAGCCCTGGGTTCACACCTAGGGGGTAAGTTGAACTTCCCTGCCACCCCTCCAGCCCCGTGCTGCAATGTCCCTTACTGTTTTCTGGTGCTGCCCACTCTGCTCCTCCCCCATTGCAGTTACGTAGCTCCACGCCCCGCCTAGGGAGGCTAAACCCTGTTGTGTGCAGACGCACGCAAGTGCTGCCCTAGCACGTTTTGGGTCTGTTCCTCCTCCAACATGGAAGAGAACTTCGGGGCCAGAAGCTTAGGGAAGTTGTGGAGGAAAAAAAAATACCGAGCTGGCCTCGAGCAGGGGTGTGGCTTTGCTGACCTTGCCAGCACCCAGTCCCGAGTGTCTGAGGATCATCCAGCCCTGCCCTGGTCTCCACAAACTCCTGACTTGCCCCCGTGGCATGTGATTCTGGCCTGGGATCCCCCTCCCCAATAACTTGTCCCACCTTGGACCCTTCAGAAAGCCTTGGGAGTGTTGTGTCTCTTCAGCCATCCTGGAGATCTGAGGACATTGGGGTTAAAAAAAAAAGTGACCTGAGTACTCAGCACAAACACTTGCATTCTGCATCTGGAGGCCTGACACTCATCTGTAATGTGAGGCTAATAGTTCTTAGACTACTGGTCTCTCAGCTCATACCCAGAAGGAGGGTGCAACCAGATGTGAAAAGCAGGAGTGCGCATCTCTTTCCAGACCATCCTGGAGATGAACCAGCCTCCCAGAGAGCCCACAGGGGATAGGACTCGGGCTGGCATGCCCCCAGTCTCTGGGCACCAGGGCTTCCTGCAACTAAAACCTCTGCCACCAGGCTAGAGTCCCAGAGAAGGATCCCACTGGTCTCAGTGTCTCTGGCCCAATCTGATTTTATTTTGAAGGAGTAAAGGATCTCTGAGCAACTATTCTGTGGCACAGCCCTTAAGGGTTTGAGTTCTGAGCCAGACTGCTTGGGTTCAAGTTTCACTGTGACACTTCTTGGTGGGTAACTGGGTAAATTGTTTGACCTTTATAGTTATTAATATAACTTCTCCATTTTAGGAGTGGTGAGGATTAAATGCTTAGAAGTAAGCACACGTTGAAATGGTTCAAGGACACTAGTTCCTGTGCTTGCCTCCAGGTGGAGAGTATGAGGCTAAGTCACTAGTGAGAGGCCCAGGTCCCCTTGAACCAGCAGGGTGGGAGAGGATCCTGGAAGCTGCTAGGGAGGCCTTAAATGCCTAGGCCATGACGTTTATGCTGCTGGAGTGAACTGGGCAACCTGCTGGTTTGAATTAGGCCCTACCACCTACAGCTGTAGCCTATTAGTGCTGAGCTCTGAACAGGAGCAATCCACTCCCCTCCAACCCCCCACCCAGGGATCTCTGCTCCCTCAACCTACAGAGCCCTGGGTTCACACCTAGGGGGTAAGTTGAACTTCCCTGCCACCCCTCCAGCCCCGTGCTGCAATGTCCCTTACTGTTTTCTGGTGCTGCCCACTCTGCTCCTCCCCCATTGCAGTTACGTAGCTCCACGCCCCGCCTAGGGAGGCTAAACCCTGTTGTGTGCAGACGCACGCAAGTGCTGCCCTAGCACGTTTTGGGTCTGTTCCTCCTCCAACATGGAAGAGAACTTCGGGGCCAGAAGCTTAGGGAAGTTGTGGAGGAAAAAAAAATACCGAGCTGGCCTCGAGCAGGGGTGTGGCTTTGCTGACCTTGCCAGCACCCAGTCCCGAGTGTCTGAGGATCATCCAGCCCTGCCCTGGTCTCCACAAACTCCTGACTTGCCCCCGTGGCATGTGATTCTGGCCTGGGATCCCCCTCCCCAATAACTTGTCCCACCTTGGACCCTTCAGAAAGCCTGCCTTGACCAACCTTGAAGGGAAGATCTTGTGGCATGGCCCTTTTCAAGGCCAAGGGAACAATTCTGCCTATCTCCATCTGGCTACTCCTACAGGACAAGAATCTGGACTCTGCTACATCAGATCGCCTCTGGTTCCCGCAGGTGTTTAACTGTACCCCCTTGGGGCATGTGCAGGGGAGCACCCTCTCCTCCTTTTGCTCTAGTGTTACTCGACTTCCAGTCCTCAGCTCTGAGGCAGCCCCACGTGAGCCCACCAGGCAGCTCTTCGGACAGTGCTTTCCTGCCATGTCTCATGTGACCCAAGTGCCAGTAGCCTCTCCCAGCACTGGCTTGTCCTGGGGTTCCCCCAGTAGATGGGCTGTAGGCCAGAGAAGAAAGGGGAACAGCTGAGGTCTTCAGGAAGACTGAGCCCCCTATTCCTTCCTTTCTCACACAACCTCCAGCCCCTTCTTTGGCTTGACTATTGCAACCAAGGCCAATTCCAAAAGGGCCAGCAGCCCTTCCTTGGTCATGCTGGCCACAACCCCTGCCAAACCTTGACTGGGAAATGGGCCCAAGAGTGTCCCTTGCAGCCGTCTGCCAGGCTCCTCCCAGTCTGAGGGGCAGGCTGCTCCAGCCTCATCTTTCCTTGGCTCCTGTGGAATCTGTCCTGCTCTGCCTTCACTGTCCTTAGCCAACCAATGCGTACACAGTTCCTCTCTTACTACCTCTCAGGCCCGTGCAAGGGATTCACAGAGTCAGATGAGGAAGTGGGTTGGGATGGTGGAAGAAGCAGAAGGCAGCCCTGAGGTGATGGGCTGGTCAGACATGCAGGTTGCTCTGGCCTGGCCTCAGCTGAGGCCTTTGGGAGCTGAGTCAACTCACCCACCACAGCCACAGATATGCAGATATCTGCTGTGTGGTCATTGCTGGGGGCATGAGCCCCCATCTGTGCCCCTTCTTCTCTTGCCATCTCTTTTTTCCACCAAGGTCTCATCTCACCCTCCACCCAGCTATGTGGTTTCCTCCTCTTTCTCTTGGCACTCTTTGGCCACCCCCGTTTTTGCCCATGAGATGTTTTCTCCCTGACCCTGGAATGGTCTTAAGAGCCTAAATCCTGGCCTCACAGGAGGCCGTTGCAGTTTCACAGGACAGACATCAGACTACGGGATGGCGCCTGCCTGGGATCTTGGCTTCTACTCCATTTCCTTTTCTGGCACCCAGAACCAAGTTACTCTGAACTGGCCCAGAGGCCCTGCCCCTTCATGAGCAAGGTGGCATACTCAGGGGACACTGCTACAGCCAGGCATGGGCAGGTGTGTCAGCACAAGTGCATGTGTGAGTAAAGGGGTTGGGGGATACAGTGTGGTACTGCCTGGATGTGGGAAGTGTGAAAGTGACCAAACGTGGGGCAGCCATCAGCTTGGAGTAGGGAAACAGAAGCATCTGGATGATGACACAGAGGCCCACAGAGGCCCCCTCTCCACAGTGATGGCCCAACCACCACCTAGGCTGTACGAGGCCCACTGCCCTGTGGTCCCCACTCTGCTGCCTGCTTGGCCTGGCAGTGTTTCTTTGCAGCCTCTTGCCAGCACAACTGCCCCCAGCCCCCAGTGGCATCCATGCCAGAGCAGCATTCCGCAGGCCTGGCTGCATCTCCCCAGCAGAAAGAGCAGGAAGGCCTCTCAGCAGCCATCAAGCTACATGGCTGGGGGACACAGTGGAACCTGGGCCTCTGGCCCTCACTCTTCTAGTCTTGACTTCTCCCAGCTCTGGGTCTGTCACATGAAAGGATTTGATCAATGCCCCTGTGGTTCGCATTCTCCCATCTCCTGCTCTGGATGGCCCTGTGCAGCCAGAGGCAGCCACCAGGTCAGTATGGATTGGCAAGAAGCAAGTTCTGGAGACAGAATAACAGAAACCCTGAGCTGCCCTGGGATCGGGGTGGGGGGTCAGCTCAGTTGGAGATACCAGACTCACTCTCAGGTCAGAGCAGCCCAGGTCAGAGGGGGTGGGGATGGTGACCCAGCGAGGATACGCAAGGTTCAGTCCCTCAGTGTGAGGTCGCTCAGGGGAACAGGTGTAAGCCTTTTCTGTAACTGCTTGGTGGGCGCGGGAGCGCCCAGCTTCCCCATTTCGGTGCCTCCTCCTTCTTGACCCCACCTCGGTGGCGCAGCTGGAGGGCTCCCAGGTTAGACTCTGGGATGAACTTCCCGGCGGAAAGGGGGCTCGGTGCGAGAGTGAGTCCAGAGACCATCTTCTAGGATGGGGCGGCGGGGCCTGGCGGAGTCCGCGGCGGCCCGAGGCGGGGCTGGCTGCACCCGGACGGCGCGAACCACGCGTGTCCGCGCCCCCGCCGGCGCGCAGGGCGGCCTGGCCCTTTAAGCGTCCAGACGGCGGCCCCAGCTGACGCGCGGGCTCCAATCGGCGCCCCGCGCCCCCCGCCCGCCGCGCCTGAGGCTCTGGGGCCGCAGCTGCTCGGCGGCTGTACTCGCCGCGGCCCTGCGCCTCCGCCCGCCCGGCCGCGCCCCCGGGGGCCATGGTCGCGGGGCCCTGCGCGGGGGCGGCCCCCAGCGCGGCGCTACATGGAGCGGCCCCGGCCTGGCCGCCGGGGGCAGCGCGATTCCGCGGGGCCCTGTGAGCCCCCAGCGCCACGGCACCATGGTACGCAAGGCCCTGCCTGTCCCCCCACTTATCCGCCCACCTGCCCGCTCTGCCCTCTCGAGCGAACAGCCGGTCGTCTCGGCGTGGAGGGGTGTGAGGGATCTTAGCCCTCGCTGGATCTCCCCTACCCCTTCTCTGGGTCCCTGCGGGCTGGGAATGCGGAGCTCTGACGCAGCCCTGGGCTGGGAAGGGGTTAAATTCCTGGGGTTGGGGCCGGGGCGCGAGAGGCTGAGGTCCTGCTAGGCACGGGCGGAGGGGGGCGCTTCTCTGGGCCGGGGACGGCGCCGCCCTCGGGCTGGGTGATGGGGGGAGGGAGGAGGTCGGATTCCCGCCTGGGCCTTGGGCCACGTGGGCGCTGGAGCCGCCCTGCCAGGGGATTCGGGGCTCCTGGGCCAAGCCGGATGGGGGGAGGACGACTGCAGCTCTGGTCCAAACTCCTGTGTGACCTTGGACCCGTCCCCCGCCCTCTCTGGGCCTGTTTCTCGGGAAGGACTAGTGGCTTGAGTTGAGAGGAGGCTGGCACAGATACCCTCTCCCTAAAAGAAGGAGGCTGTAAGTCATGAGCCTGTGCCCCCTGTGCCCAGTCCGGGTCCACCCACTGCTTTCTGGGGACAGAAGAATTGACGTGGAGTAGGGAGTGCAGATGGACACTCAGGTTTCATCCTGGGGCCTCCAGAGAGATTTTGAGGCAGGGTAGGGAGCTAGCTGGTGGTTTTGTGATGGTGAGGCAGAGTACCTCTCAGGAGTAGAAGGCTTTGCCGGTGGTGAGCAGCCTCCGCAGGTGTCCCTGGCACCTGGCCTGCCCCTACCAGCCTGGCTTGTGGGGGAGGGTTTGAGAACATGAAATGCCCTGGCAACAGAAGTCCCTGACCACTCCTCTGGTCTTGTATCTTAGCCCAGCTGGCCTGGACTTGGGTTGGGGTGTGTGACTGCAGCTGGCACAGCCAGATGGGGAGGGGCATCTACAGCTTCAGAAAACTGGCACATCTGGCTGGAGAGGCGGACACAGCTGGTGGGCCCTGTGTGGGAGGTACCAGGCCATGGGGGTAGCCATACCCCACTGAGGGGCTGCCAGATAAGGACTCAGGCAGCATCTATGTGCCTGGACAAGGAAGTCCAGTCAGGGCTCCTGGTTGTAAGATCCTTGGGCCCCTCAAGGGCCAAGGATGGTGCAGCCTTGCCTGGGGGTATTGCCTCAGAAATGGAGTCTCTAGGGCAACACTACCCCCTAGGCTAACCTTTTCTCCCCTGCTGAGGCCAGAGGAGTCTTCACTGGATCCTGGGACCAGATGTGCACACAGGAAATGTTAGGCACTGCCCTTGACCCATGGCAGACAAACTAGAGGGCATTCTGTGAAGGAGCAGTGGACCTGGGATGGGTACCCCACAACAGGTCTGACATTGACAAGTCCTTATCCAAGCTACTTTCCCACCACTCCCTGGCCCCTGGAGGCCCTGAGGAACTTCTGTTACAACCAAGTTGCATCCTGACCCCTCACTGACTTGCAGGTGGCAGCTGCTCTAGGGAGGAGGGTACAGGTTGCCAGAGGTGCTGGTGGGGTCTGGAGAAGCACAGCTGGTCCTGAGACGCCTCGTCCTGCTTTTTGAGTCATTAAAAGCCAAGAAATACTTCCACGTGGAATAGTATCCAGTCCAACACAGATTGGGTGGCCTCAGCAGGGCTGAGAGTCAAGGGGCTCTGCTTCTGTTGACTGTGAGACCCTCCCACTCTGAGCCCATCTGTGTAATAAAGTTTGGCCCCAGAAGACGAATTAGAATAAGTCAGAGGATGGAGATGAAAGGGGATTGGCACCTTATTCCTGTTAGATTGGCCAGACCTAGATGGGCTAGGAGCCCTGAGACAGAGGAACAAACAAGTGGCTTCTTGGCTGAAGTAAAGGAGGTGTTGGGGAGGAACTCAAGAGAGATGGTGGTAGACTTCCCTGGTGGTCCAGTGGTTGGGAATCTGCTTGCCAATGCAGGGAACATGGGTTCAGTCCCTGGTCCAGGAAGATCCTACGTGCTGCGGGGTAGCCGAGCCTGTGTGCCACAACTACTAGAGCCTGCAAGCTGCAGCTGCTGGAAAAAAAAATGAGAGAGAGAGAGAGAGCATGAGGTGGGTGCTGCCCTGGGCTACTGGGTGTGAAGGGTGAAGCCCAGGGCAGGTCCTCTCATTCAAGTGACTGAAAGGACTGACATAAAGGGGAGGGGTAGGCTGTGGATGGATGGGACTGAGGTTTCATCCCACGGCTTCCAGAGAGATGCATAGGGTAGGAGAGCTGATGGCTTTGCAGTGCAACAAGGTACCCTCAAATGTAGGAGGCTCTGGCTTAGCAGACAGGGCCTGAGGAGGGCCAGAACCAGGCAGGTCGTTGATAGATGTTAACCAAATATCTGCTGTGTGCTGGATCCATGCAAGAAACTGGGCAGCCTGCCTGTCTGTGCTGCTCACCTTTTGGGGAAGCCGTTGTGGTGGGAGCAAGAATTAAGCCAGCCCTTGCTCCAGGCAATTCACAGATACTGAAAGTGGCCCAAGGATCTAATAATCTGACCAATCAGATTCAAAGGCCTCCTTCAGGCTCCACCAAGATGACATCATCTGGGAACCTCTGGGCCTGGGCCACACCTGACCTGGGGTCTGGGGGGCCTAGAGAGAAAGAGTTTGGTACAGGCATTGTGATGCAGGACTTTTGATACTAAAACCAGGGCCATCCCCAGCAAACCAGTGCCAGAGTCCAGCCTCCACAGGATGCAGGGGAACTCTCAGGAGAAATGGCACTGGCGAATGAATGAATGAATGAGAGAGGAATAGAGGAGAGAAAGAAAGACAAGGGGAGACCAAGCTTCTTCAGTGAGCGAGGCCCATAACTTTATTTTCAAAAGGGACTTTTATACCTTGACTTGTACATAGAGGGAAATGAAAGATGCAAGGTCATGCAGAATCAGCCCAAACATTCCAGCAGTTTTGCCCTTATTGAAGCCAGGATTTTTTTCTGCATACCTTTCCCACAAAGGATGTTGTGTACATTATCTTCTGGCCTTGGAGGCCTGTGGACATTTTATGACCCTCTTTTGATAACGGCTATTCAACCAGAAAACTTATTTCCCCTCAAAGTGTTTTTTCTTTATATTTCTAATCTATATCAGCCTCAGAAAATGCTAAACAGAGTTACATTTCTCACAGAGCAAAGGTGCAGTGAGTTACAAGAAAGAACCAATTAGCTCAAAAGTCTGATGTGGTTAATTTCAAGGCTATACTTGTTTTTCTTACATTCCAACTATGTTAACTAATGCACTCCCAGGTGCACAGTGGATAAGAGATATGGGAACTTAGCAACAAGCATTGGCCCGATAATGAAATCTTACACCAGCACTACTCTAATAATTTTTAACTCTTTGAAAGGCTCTATGTTTTAGGCTTCCTGTGCCTCTCACAGTTGGGAGGCTGTGAATAATCACATATGTAGCTGCAAGAGTCTGGATAAACCTGCCAAGCAAGCTAGAATGCTAACCGAGGGGGTTTGATTTGAAATATTCCTCTCGTGTCCAGGAGATTTATTAGCTAGAGCCCTAAGTTGATTTTCTCCAGAGAAAGGTGGTCAGGGATAGCCCCCTGTTAATGTCAGGAGAGTTGGTGAAAGGCACAAAATAGTAAGACAGACAGATTCTGGTTTGGGGTGAGAGAGAGAGAGCATGAGGTGGGTGCTGCCCTGGGCTACTGGGTGTGAAGGGTGAAGCCCAGGGCAGGTCCTCTCATTCAAGTGACTGAAAGGACTGACATAAAGGGGAGGGGTAGGCTGTGGATGGATGGGACTGGGGTTTCATCCCAAGGCTTCCAGAGAGATGCATAGGGTAGGAGAGCTGATGGCTTTGCAGTGCAACAAGGTACCCTCAAATGTAGGAGGCTCTGACTTAGCAGACAGGGCCTGAGGAGGGCCAGAACCAGGCAGGTCGTTGATAGATGTTAACCAAATATCTGCTGTGTGCTGGATCCATGCAAGAAACTGGGCAGCCTGCCTGTCTGTGCTGCTCACCTTTTGGGGAAGCCGTTGTGGTGGGAGCAAGAATTAAGCCAGCCCTTGCTCCAGGCAATTCACAGATACTGAAAGTGGCCCAAGGATCTAATAATCTGACCAATCAGATTCAAAGGCCTCCTTCAGGCTCCACCAAGATGACATCATCTGGGAACCTCTGGGCCTGGGCCACACCTGACCTGGGGTCTGGGGGGCCTAGAGAGAAAGAGTTTGGTACAGGCATTGTGATGCAGGACTTTTGATACTAAAACCAGGGCCATCCCCAGCAAACCAGTGCCAGAGTCCAGCCTCCACAGGATGCAGGGGAACTCTCAGGAGAAATGGCACTGGCGAATGAATGAATGAATGAGAGAGGAATAGAGGAGAGAAAGAAAGACAAGGGGAGACCAAGCTTCTTCAGTGAGCGAGGCCCATAACTTTATTTTCAAAAGGGACTTTTATACCTTGACTTGTACATAGAGGGAAATGAAAGATGCAAGGTCATGCAGAATCAGCCCAAACATTCCAGCAGTTTTGCCCTTATTGAAGCCAGGATTTTTTTCTGCATACCTTTCCCACAAAGGATGTTGTGTACATTATCTTCTGGCCTTGGAGGCCTGTGGACATTTTATGACCCTCTTTTGATAACGGCTATTCAACCAGAAAACTTATTTCCCCTCAAAGTGTTTTTTCTTTATATTTCTAATCTATATCAGCCTCAGAAAATGCTAAACAGAGTTACATTTCTCACAGAGCAAAGGTGCAGTGAGTTACAAGAAAGAACCAATTAGCTCAAAAGTCTGATGTGGTTAATTTCAAGGCTATACTTGTTTTTCTTACATTCCAACTATGTTAACTAATGCACTCCCAGGTGCACAGTGGATAAGAGATATGGGAACTTAGCAACAAGCATTGGCCCGATAATGAAATCTTACACCAGCACTACTCTAATAATTTTTAACTCTTTGGAAGGCTCTATGTTTTAGGCTTCCTGTGCCTCTCACAGTTGGGAGGCTGTGAATAATCACATATGTAGCTGCAAGAGTCTGGATAAACCTGCCAAGCAAGCTAGAATGCTAACCGAGGGGGTTTGATTTGAAATATTCCTCTCATGTCCAGGAGATTTATTAGCTAGAGCCCTAAGTTGATTTTCTCCAGAGAAAGGTGGTCAGGGATAGCCCCCTGTTAATGTCAGGAGAGCTGGTGAAAGGCACAAAATAGTAAGACAGACAGATTCTGGTTTGGGGGTAGATGCTCGAGCTGGTCCGGGGGTGGGGGTGGGGGGTCCCTCGAGGCCTGAAGCCTTGCTTATCAGATCTCTTCCACACAACCTTGTCATGGGTGGAATCTCCCATGCTGGCTCCTGGCAAACCAGGACTGGGTCGTCTCTCCACAGGCATCCTTTCAGTGTTTCCAGGCCCCGTGGATTCTCTCCCTGACACTCACTTACAGATAAAACCAATCCTGCCCAGCCCCAAACACCTCAAGAACAGAAGTCACCTAGCTCACTGCTCTCTCTCTGGCCACTGTACCTCCAGGACAGTGACTGTGACTTTTGTTCCTAAAGTGTCTGGGGCTGGGCAGGATTGGTTTTATCTGTGAGTGTCAGGGAGAGAATCCATGAGGGCCAGAAATACTGAAATGATGCCTCTGGGGAGACAACCCAGTCCTCGTTTTTGCTGGGGACAGCCTTGGTTTTATCATCAGAAATCCTGCATCCCAGGAAACCCCTAGGTTCCTAGCCCACCTGCATGGTTGGTCACCCTCGAAACTTTTCCTTCCCCTTTCCTCTTCCGCTTCCCTTCCCGGGATGACTGCTGCCATTTAACAGTGGAACAGCTGGAGGCCCAGAAAAGTCAACTACTGACCCAGGAGCTGATATGCAGCCTCAGGAGTTTAAGCTCTGAGGGACAGCTGACTTGGCCTTGAATCCTGGTTCCCGATCGTCTTTGCTTGAGTTTTGGCACCTTCTCTGTCACGTGGAACCAAGAGTGGTGGGGGTTGGGGGGCACCTCCTGGCTGGCCTCGACCTGACCTGTGCCCTATGCCCCACAGTTGCTGGTTGAGAAGACAACGGACTCACCGGCGGCCGAGTTCTCGCTGGTGGAGGACGTGGCACTGCACTTCGCCTGCTTGATGGGCCGCCTGAACGAGCAGCGCCTCTTCCAGCCTGACCTGTGCGACGTGGACTTGGTGCTGGTGCCCCAGCGCAGCGTCTTCCCGGCCCACAAGGGCGTGCTGGCCGCTTACAGCCAGTTCTTCCACTCGCTCTTCACCCAGAACAAGCAGCTGCAGCGCGTGGAGCTGTCCCTGGAGGCGCTGGCGCCCGGTGGCCTGCAGCAGATCCTCAACTTCATCTACACGTCCAAGCTGCTGGTCAACGCGGCAACGTCCACGAAGTGCTGAGTGCTGCCTCACTGCTGCAGATGGCCGACATCGCTGCGTCCTGCCAGGAGCTGCTAGATGCCCGCTCCCTCGGCCCCCCGGGCCCCGGCACCGTGGCCCTCGCCCAGCCGGCTGCTGGCTGCACCCCGGCTGCACCGACCTACTACTGCGACATCAAGCAGGAGGCCGATGCCCCGGGCCTGCCCAAGATCTACGCCCGAGAGGGCCCCGACCCCTACTCCGTGCGCGTTGAGGACGGAGCTGGGGCCACGGGTGGCACGGTGCCTGCCGCCCTCGGGCCGGCTCAGCCCTTCTTCAAGGAGGAGAAGGAGGGTGGCGTTGAAGAGGCTGGCGGGCCCCCGGCCAGCTTGTGCAAGCTGGAGGGTGGGGAGGAGCTGGAGGAAGAGCTCGGGGGTTCTGGCACCTACAGTCGGCGGGAGCAGTCCCAGATCATCGTGGAGGTGAACCTCAACAACCAGACACTGCATGTGTCCACAGGGCCTGAGGGCAAGCCAGGCGCCGCCACTGGCCCGGCCACCATGGTGCTGGGCCGGGAGGACGGGCTGCAGAGACACTCAGAAGAGGAGGAGGATGACGAGGAGGAGGAGGAAGAGGAGGAGGAGGAGGAGGAGGAGGGAGGAGGCAGTGGAGCAGAGGAGGAGGAGGAGGGTGGCAGTCAGGGGGAGGATGAGGAGGATGAGGAGGAGGAAGGGCACAGCGAGCAACAGGAGGAAGAGGAAGAGGAAGAGGAGGGGCACAGCGAGCAGGATCAGGAGAGCTCAGAGGAAGAGGAAGATGAGGAGGACGGGGAGGCAGGGGGCAGGCAGGGGGCGCTGGGGCGCCGCGGCAGCCGGGCAGAACCCCCTGCCCACAGTCGCATGGCCACGAGGTCCGCCCGGCGCCGTGGCCCCCCTGAGCCAGAGGAGGCCGGGCGGCGGGGTGGGAAGCGGCCAAACCCACCTGCAGGAGTGGCTCCTGCTCCTGGCTCCCGAGGGCCACAGGCTGCCGATGGGCTGGGGGCCAAGTGAAGCTGGAGGAAAAACAGCACCATCCATGCCAGAAGTGCCCGCGCGTTTTCAACAACCGTTGGTACATGGAGAAGCACATGAACGTGACCCACAGCCGCATGCAGATCTGCGACCAGTGCGGCAAGCGCTTCCTGCTAGAGAGCGAGCTGCTGCTGCACCGGCAGACGGACTGCGAACGCAACATCCAGGTGGGCCTCCAAGGGGCCTTCAGGGGGCAGCCATCCAGGTTGAGCCAGGCCGGAACTGCGCCCTGGGTTCCTGCTGCCTGCATTGTCTACACAGTCTGCAGAGAGCAGGCTCAGCTCCCACCCCCCAACCCCGCCCTGGGGACAGTGGGACCAGCCCCGGCCCAAGGGTGAGCCCAGGGTGGTGAGATCTCAGGGGATAACGTCAGGGAAAGCTTCCTGGAGGAGGCAGATAGAGCTGAGCTTCCGCAAGAGCAGAGATGTGCAGAAAGGATTGGAACAAACAGTACCCTTGCCAGAGAGGCAGAGGGAAGCAGGGACTCAGGAGAGAGTTGTCTGAGCTTGTGAGGCTGGGGGACAGCCAGCTCTGAGGAGGGATGAGTCAGTGTTTTTGTAAATCTTTGGACTGCCGCAAGGCCAGCAGGGCCCCCAGGTATATAGTTTGGTAGATTGAGCAGTGCAGGAAAGCACAGAGGGAAGGAGGGGTTTGCCCGGAAGGGGGCGCCATTTTCCACTTACTGCAAGGGCTGAGTGGAGCAAGGGGCAGCCAGGCAGGAGGAAATCCCTGCATTCAGCTCTTTGGAGGTACCAGCTGGCCTGGGCATGGGGAAGAGGGACTGGATGAGCAGTTCAGGAAGTGCAGGGGGCCCAACAGGAAGGCTGCCGGGGCCAAACAGGGGAGCTGGGCTGACTGCCAAGCCTGGAGCCAGCCTGCATCTGGGCCAGCCTGGCCTTTCAGAGTGAAGACAGCACAAGGCCAGCCAAGTGGTTTTTTGCCTTTTCTGGCTGAGAGTGAGGTTGAGGGGCAGTAGGTAGGCGATGCTAATTGCCTGACTAATTGCTAATTGGAGAAAGTGTTACCTGAGGGTTACCTGGATTCCTGCCCCACCCTCAGGCACATGCTCGCACTTGCCTGCCTGCTGGGCTGCCCTATGACTCTCCACATGCACACCCCTGAGCTTCCCTCCTGAAAGGGAAAGACGCTTGTACTTCTGCCCTGGGTACCCTGACCCAGTTTCTGCCTAAGCCCTGGCCCACTGCAGGGGTAAGGGCCCAGGAGACGAGGAAGAGGGGAGTGTGGTCCCCAGGGTTCCCACTACCATCTCATGTCTAAGAGGCCCTCGCACCTCCCGCAGTCCCCCAGTCCTTTGGAACCTGTTCCCTTGAGGATCTCCATGGTGTCAAGGTATGGGTCCCAGTAGGGAAGGCAGCAGAGATAATGTTTCAGCTTTGCCAGGACCTGCTATTCGAGGGGCTCCCCCTTGAACTGTAGTCTCTTCACTCACTGTGGCCCTTCAGCCAGTTATGTGTCTCCCCTCTGTAGAAAGATGTCTTGTTGAAATGAGCACAGAGGAGGGACTTCGTGGAAGAGGTGGCCCATGACCCTAGTGAGTTCAGGATGAGGAAGGAGGGCTCCAGGCTGCAGCCCTGGGCGGGTGGGCAGGTGGGTAAGAATATTTAGGGATTTACCACCCCTGACTCTCAGAATATCAAATGTAGCTGGTCCTTGGCCATCAAGACCTCTCTCTAGAGCACAGTTCAGGTGGGGAAACTGAAACCTAGAGAGAGGCAGTGACTTGTCCTAGGTCACATGGTCCTGACCCAGGGCCTAAAGTCTTTTCATTCCACAGTGTGTGACATGTGGCAAAGCTTTTAAGAAGCTCTGGTCCCTCCACGAGCACAACAAAATTGTGCATGGCTATGCAGAAAAGAAGTTCTCCTGTGAAATTTGTGAGAAGAAGTTCTACACCATGGCTCATGTGCGCAAGCATATGGTTGGTAAGTCTAGGCCTGTGGCGGAACGGGCCCAAAGGTCCCGCTGGGCCAGCTGCTGGGTGTGCTGGGAAGTCTTTCAAGCCAGGGACAATATAAAGGGATGAGAAGGTGCCAAGTAGTTGGGAGGTGAGGCAGGGACAGTGGATGGGGCAGTGGGACCGGGGAGGGGTTAGGGCTAGTCTGGGGCCAGGGCTGCCATGTACGGTTGGGCAGGTTGCACATGGCACAAGGGCTCATGACAGGAGGGCAGGTGGAGACCAGAATCCAGCTAGCACACTGCTAGCCATGCCGGCATCCCAACATGGGACTGGGTCCACCAGAGCACCTTCCGCTAAATTACACAGAGTGCTTGCTGTGTGGGCTGATGCAGCCCCTGCTCAGTCTGAGGACAGCTGTGCCCCTGACAGGGCTTCAGACTTCTCTGAATGCAACCCTCCTCCCAGGGGTCATACCTGGACATAAGTGTGTCTCGGGCCACTTCGCTGCCTTGGGCATGGCTGTCCCTCCCCTCTAGGTGGGCCTGGCTGAGTCTGGTATCTGGGTTGCCCTCCTTTCTTTGCCCACTTGGGGGCTGGAGCTCTCCCCACTGTCTAGCCAGGGAGAGAGTGAGCTCTGGCCAGGCCTGATGCCCTTTCTCTACCAGACAGTTCTGGAGGCTTCCAATATGAACTGACTGGGAGCTGGGAACCTGGGGTGTAGGTATCAACCAGGAGCATGCTAGGTAATCCAGGATTGGTGGTCCTTTCTGGGCTTGGATTCCCCAGCTCTGAACTGTGAGGGGGGCCCTCCCTGTCTCCAATTGCTTCCTCCCACATCTTCCTTAGAGTTTGTTTTGGTGGGGAGCGCAGATAACTCCTTCTGGATGGCAGGGGACCCAAGGCTGAGGCCTTTACAGGTGCCATCCTCTGTAAAGCCCAGCCACCTTGGAGAGCCAGGACCACTCTTTCTGTTTTTATAGAAAAGGATGCTGAGACTCACTGAGGCTCACAGCAGCCATGCAGGGAACCAGCGGCTGGGCCAGGATTTGAGCCGAGGCTAAAGAACCATGAAGGCCTCTGTGCTTGTCTGAGCAGACAGAGACCTAGTGGGGAGTGTGTGTGTTTGGGGGGGGTGGACAGGGAGGGAGGGGGAATGACCTTGCCTGGGGGACAGAGGCCACAGGGCAGGTCCCAGGGTAGGTGGTGCCCCAGGAGGTGGGTTCAAGGCTCAGCGTGGGGGGTGGTCCACCAGGGGTCCCCTGGGAGAAGCCAGATGGGTCCCCCCAAGATGTCTTGGCCATGGTGCCTGCCCCGTAGCCCACACCAAGGACATGCCCTTCACCTGCGAGACCTGTGGGAAGTCCTTCAAACGCAGCATGTCTCTCAAGGTGCACTCCCTGCAGCACTCCGGGGAGAAGCCGTTCAGATGCGAGGTGAGTCCACTTCCGCCCCAGGGACCACCCAGAAGATGGCAAGGATCAAGGGCAACAGCAGCTTAAAAACCAGGAGGTGGGGGGACTGGAGTATAGGGTGCAGAAAGAGAGGGGGCCCTCCTGTTGTTTGCCTTCTATTCCATCCTTCCCTGGTTGCCCACCTACAACCCCCCCACCACATACCCCTGCTTCCTCTCCCTATCTCAATGCTGCACGTTCAGGGTGGGAAGTCTACGTGGGTTGGAACCATAGGACCGGCTTTCTGGAGAGGTGGAGAAAGACACATCTTAGGCAGAGATCAGAGATAGAGTTGCAGGTGGGGCTGAGGGAGGCCTTTGGACAAGGAGGAAGGATGGAGAGTCTTAAGCACAAGGGCTCCCTCCACTCTGGGGCCTTTTCCCACTTGCTGAGCCCCATTCCTGCCTGGGCCTCTCTACCTGTGCCCTGTGTGCTGCCCCACCCCAGAAGCACCTCAGCCGGCCTTGGCATCCACCCCTCCTTGCCCAGGAGTCCCTCCCGCTGTGAGTCCTTCCGCAGCTCTGTGAGCTGGGGACCAGCACTTCCCTCCCTGAAGGTTATTCCCCTGCTCTGCCCTGGGTCTTGCCCCTACCCCACCCTGCCCTCAGAACTGCAATGAGCGCTTCCAGTACAAGTACCAGCTGCGGTCACACATGAGCATCCACATCGGCCACAAGCAGTTCATGTGCCAGTGTGTGGCAAAGACTTCAACATGAAGCAGTACTTTGATGAGCACATGAAGACCCACACAGGTACCGCTGTCCAATGGTGATGGCCTCCGCGCCGTAGCGGGCATCCTTCTCTGCCCTTTTCTGAGGCTCAGCCCTGGCCTCCCTGACTCCCAAGGTTGGTGAGGGAGGCTGGCTCACAGGTTGGGGGTGGGGGGCGTGGTGGCCCCCCAGCAACTCCCCGAGGCCTCTCCCACCCACCCTGCAGGGGAGAAGCCGTACATCTGCGAAATCTGCGGCAAGAGCTTCACCAGCCGGCCCAACATGAAGCGGCACCGGCGCACGCACACCGGCGAGAAGCCCTACCCCTGCGACGTGTGCGGCCAGCGCTTCCGTTTCTCCAACATGCTCAAGGCGCACAAGGAGAAGTGCTTCCGTGTCAGCCACCCCATGGCCAGCGACGGCGCCCCCGCGGCCCCAGGCCTGCCCCCTGCTCCGCCCCAGGCGCTGCCCCTGCTGCCCGGGCTGCCACAGACCCTGCCACCCCCACCGCACCTGCCGCCCCCTCCGCCGCTCTTCCCCACGGCCTCCAGCCCGGGCAGCGGGAGGCTGAGCACCAACAACTAACTGCCTGCCTGCTGCAAGGGGCCCAGGACCCTCCCCTCCTCCTTGGAGGGCAGTGACGCCTCCGGAGTTGGCTGGACACCGGCCTTGCCCCGAGGCCCCTGACCCTGGGGGGTGTGCAGGCTGGCAGCCCCCAGAGCTGGCTGAGGACACCTTGCTACCAAGTGCCCCCTTTCAGTGACTTCTTGAAGCCTTTACTTTTTTTGTTGTTTGTTTTTTGGGAAGTGAAGGATAAAGAAAAGAGAGGAAACCATTGGCAGTATCCCCCTCCAGGTGAGGGGGGTGCTGGAGGCAGCAGGTAGTGGGGGACAGGGGCCCAGGGAGCAGGTGTGACTGGTCACTCTGCTGAAGCCTAAGCCAGAGGGAGGGGGGGTGGCCCAGCCCAGATCACCTTCAGCCACTTATCCACGCCTCTCCTGGGCCCCTAACTTGTGCCTCATATCCTGGAGGGTTTGGGGAGAAGTTGGGGTGCCATTCCCCTTTGGAGGAGGCGTGGACCCAGTGTGAGGGCTGCAGATATCCAGGCAGGGGCTTGAGCCTGGATGCCCTGGGAGCGTGCCAGGAGGCTGTGGTGAGGCGTGAAGACTGCAGCTCTGCATAGGGAGGGTCAGGGGGGTGTGGGGCGGGCAGGGGCTGGACCCCAGACATTTGCCTTCCCCATTCACAACCCTGCGGCAGGCACAGGGATCCCCGACCTGCCCTAGGCTGCACCAAGGGCCCTGGGTCCTGGAGAAGATGTCCCCAGAAGCCACTGGGCCTCGGGGTGTTGTGGGCCAGGCCCTGGGTGGACAGACGGGCTGGCTCCCACAGCACTAGCTCCCAGAGCCTACTGCCCAGGAGCCCCTGCAGATGGGTGGACCCCAGGGGCAGGCCCCTAAGGAGGAAGCTTGGGCCAATGTTCTGAGGTTTCAAGGTGCTATCAGTGGGGCAGAGGCCAGGGCAGCTGTTCACAGAGCACCCCATCCCTCACCAGCTGCCCCAGCTGCATCTCCCACACTAGAGATGTGTGTGTCTGTGTCCGTCTGCTCCCTGAAGGCAGCGCAAGCCTCCTCCACTCCCTAGGCCTGGTCACAACCCGCCCCTGGCTGGCATCCAGCACCCTTGTCCCTCCTGGGCCTTTGTGCTCATGGATGGCACAAGGAGCCTGCATGATCAGGCCCAGGGGTCAGGGTCGTGGGTGCTGGGAGAGCCCCAGCCTGTGCCCAATGCTTGCCCTCACGAGGCCAGCACTAATAGGACATCCTTTTTTTGTTGTCATTTAACGTCTTGATTCCTGCCTTTAAAAGGGGGAGGAAGGTTCCATAAGCTACATATTTCCTAGTTAAGCTCTTTCCTATTGTGTTTATACAGTTTTGTTTGTTATACTCTTTGCACCTTAAACCCCCATGACTACCCCCACACCACTACCTTCCCAGCATGGCTGGAGTGGGAAGAGGCCTGAGCCCAGGGGTGGTGGAGAGGGGACTGGCCCCATCAGCCCAAGGGCTGAGGGGGTCGGGACCCCTCAGACCTCCTTGTAAGGTCCATGGCGCTGGGGCAGGGGGCTGGGGACATTTTAATCATCAATAAACGAAGCACTTTATTCTGTACAGATGTGGGTAAGCCCAAGGAACCCGAATGATTTGAGGATTTAGAATCCAAGCCACACAGCCCAGATTGTTCTCTGGGCTTAGAGGGTTTGAGTTAGGGGCTGTAGCAGGAACAGTGCAAGGCAGAGCCTACGTACGTACCCTAGGATGCCCCTGCTGTCCTCTGGGCACCCCCTCGAGAGGAAAGCTCCCTGTCTGGTTCCCAGCGCTGCGGCCCCTCCACCCCGAGGCTGAGGGTTCTAGCCTCTGGTGGGGTCAGGGTTGCACCTCTCAGGCTCCTGCTCCACTGTAGCTCTTTTCTTCTCCTGCACCCCTTGATCTCTGGGCTTCCATGACATCCTCAGGGTCACCCCCACTCCCTCCTCTCCCTTGCTATTTCCAACCTCCAGTCCCAGTGCCTGGCGGCTCTTCAGAGCTGGCCCACATTTTCCTAAGAAAAGTCTGATTTCCCCAAATGGGCTGGGACTCCCTTGAGCTTCTCACCCCCTGTGGCTGACACCAGGATCTCCCGTTAGAGCTGGTGGCCCTGTCACCTGCTACCATCACTGCAGCCTTAGAGAGCCTAGGGGGCCCTGGGCAGGCTGGCCCTCTGATCCATGAAGTCAGACTTTCACAAGCAAAGCCTGGAGATGGGTGTAGGGAGCTGCTAGCGAGACCTTGTCCCAGGACTTGGGGCTCCTACTCTTGTAGGCTTCCCTTCTCAGGGCATGAGAGGGGTCCAGATAGCAGGCTGGGCACTGGTCAGATGGTCATGGTAATAATAGCTTAGATGGGCACTGCCAACCCCTCTCCTGGGAGGCCCCCGTCCTAGC
Organism: Madoqua kirkii; assembly: GCA_006408675.1. NCBI lineage: Eukaryota > Metazoa > Chordata > Mammalia > Artiodactyla > Bovidae > Madoqua > Madoqua kirkii. Next base: position 29,853 of record SJYC01019380.1, read on the forward strand.
GGGGACAGGAGCCCTTGTCCCTGGTGCTAAATGCTCTCTTCCCCTTTGGCCAGTGTTGGTGGGAGCTCTTTCTGGCCAGACCACAAGGGTCTGAAGCAATAATGGAACCTCAGCCGTGCCAGTATGGATAGGGGTTCTTGTTTTACCAGCTTTTACATTTCCTTTTTAATTTTTAAAACAAATTAACAAGTACCTGGATATTGGAGGGAGGGGCTTGGGCCATCACACCCACTTCCCAGGGCTGGTGATGGGGAAGGGGCTTGGGATGATTACCTCCCACTGCAGATCTGCCAAGGGGGGCCGCTCTGACCAGCTGGACTTCTCAGCCCACTTGGCCAAGCCTCAAGTCCGGAACCTGGCCTGCCCCTCCCCAGCTCCCCTTGTAGTCCCTGGTCTTGGGCCAGCTGGGGATGAGTGGCCAGAGAGATGACCATTCAAGCCCCATGACCACAGTTCTAGGAATCCAGGCTGGGGCGGGGGCAGTGGGGGCAAAGCCTGAGCCTCTGATCCTGACATTTGCTGCCATGGCCCACAGGGCATCCCTTGGCAGTTGGGGGGGTAGCGCTCAGTGGCAAAACGGCTCTGCCCGGGTACGTGGACCCTTGATGTCTGCACTGTGTGGTCATCCCACAGCCCCAGTGTGTGGGGGACTGCAGGAGGGTGAGGAGAAGAGTGGAGGGGAATAAAGGCAGTACAACTGTCCCTTGGCCCAGCCTCTTCTTTACACATGCTGCCCGGACCGTGGGCTGAAAGGACTCGGACCACAGAGAGACGAAGGACAGCACGGCCGCCAAAGACCACAGGGACACCTGTGCCCGGCGCATCCCCAGGTCCCATCTCCCTCACTTGAGGATGGGCTGGGCTCCTGGGGAACCTCCAGAGCCAGGGGCTGAGGTCTGAAGGAGCTTGGTGTCTGCGCCTGGGAGAACAACTCAGATGGAAGACCGTGGCCTCCGAGGAGGGAGCAAGCAACTCTCCCCATGGACCTCAGCATTATTTCGCTGGGGCGCCGGGCTCCATGCGGGATAGAATTCTAGGCTGTGGGGACACATGATGAATGAATGAATGCCCCCTCACCATGTATGTAGCCTTGGTCTCAGATGCCCAGAGAGGGGTCTCAGATGAGATACCAGGGTATCTGATGGGTCTCAGACACTGGGAGGGGCTAGGAGAAAGGCTGCTGGGTGGCTCACTAACTGGCCAGGGAGGGGGTTCAGGATGAGGATGTCCCCAGGATGAGGACGTTGCCTTCCACACAGCCCCACTTCTCTGAGGGGAACAGGGGCTTGCTCAAGTCACCCTGAAAGTGCCGCTTGCTGCTAGGCCTGCGGGCCTGGCTGCTCCCTACTCGGTGTCTTTGGGGGTCGGCCTCCCTGTTTCCCCGTGCTACCTGTCCATCCGTGCATTACCTCCATACCACCTCTTCCCGGCAGCCCCTCTGTGCTGTGAGCAAGAGTCCTATGTCACACAGCATGGTTTTCTAGAGAACCTCTGAGGAAAATATCTATTTTTTTAATTAAAGTTTTATTTGGACATAGTTTAAGAAGCCAAATATTTCTAGAACTTTTCTTTTCTTTTTTTACAAAAACCTGCAGTTCCCCGCATCTCCTCCTTTCCAACTCCCAATAAGTGAGCAGTTCCAATTCAGTTGGTATTTTTGGTGTTTTCCTGCCCATGGAAAGCACACCTCCAACACTGCTTTCCTCCTATTTTCAGTTTTAGGCATTGGCTATTGATGTATTTCTTCAACACTCCCATCACACACACAAACAATATATATACAATTCCCCTCCCTCCTAACATGGTTATGTTACTATTTGAGGTTAGACTAATACTTAGTATCTACATTATTATGACTATGTAGACACTGATCTCAACCAAGCCATATAACACAATATGATTCCATTTCCTTTCTCATAACTTTTTACTTTTGGCTCTTTTAAACATAACTTACTTTGCTTTTTAGGTGTTTATCACTGCTGCATTCCCAAACCCCTTGTCATAAATGCAACTTTCCTTTCAGTATGTGCAAACACAGTGAGTGTTCCATCCATTTCATCACTCTCATAAGCAAGGAGCAGTACAGGAAGATAACCCTAGGAAACACACAGGCAACCAGCTTCCCATGAGGAAACTTGAGAAACTGCCTAACAGCCTCCCCCGGCCTGTCATTCCCTGTCCCTCTTTGCTAAGACTATGTCCTTTTGAGTTCACTGCAGAGATCTTTAACTTCTAAAAGGTTTATGTCTTAGTGGACTCCCTTTTCCTAACTCTAACATTTACCTTCTCTTCTGGACCACTTCCAGGAATGACATTCTGAAGAGCTTGACTGTATCTCCCTGGGTGTAAAATTCAGGCTGGAAATGACTTCCCTCAGAATTTTAGATGCTGGCATTTCTGTTGAGGAGCCCGATGCTGTAAAGTTTAAAAGGATGAAATGAAGTGACAGTTCCCTCTGATCGACATCAAGCCCTGGAGTCATGCTTTCTCCCTCCCACATGTGATCCCTGGGCATGTCCTTGGGTGAAACCAGAGTAAGGGGCAGGGATGACACAGGACTGGCCATGACTTCATGACTTGATAGCTATTGAAAGAGGGTGCTCAGTACATGAGGGATCAATATATTACTCTCTCCCTGGAAATGTTTGCATTCCCCATAATTATAATTTAAAAATAAACAGCGGCTCCCCATTCCACAGAGTGCCAAAAAACCCATCTGTACACTGGTCATACATGATACCACCCCCTCTTACCTCTCGGCCCTTATCTCCTACTCACCTCCTCGTTCATTGTTCATTGGCTTACTTGCTGTTCTTAGAACAGTACAGGTGTGATCCTGCTTCAGGGCCTTAGCTCAAGCTGTTCCCCTGCTTGGAATCCTCCTCCTCCATGGTTTAAAGCTGCTCAAGCATAGTCCACTCAGTGAGTCCATCCTGACCATCCTGACTAAAAGTGTGACCTCTGCCACCCATCACTTCCCATGCCCCTTCCCAGCTACCTGTTACCACAGCAGTTATCGTCTGACACCCTGTATAACTATTTACTTGTTGCTGTTCCCCTTCCCTCAGCTGAAGTTAAGCTCCAAAAAGACAGGAATTCTTACTCGATGTGTTCACTGCTGAATCCTCAACATTAGAATAGTGCACAGTAGGTTCTCGATGAATGGATGAGCCACATATAAACATTCTAGTAGAATGCCTGGTAGGAAGTGAGCACCATGGGACTCATCATAATCTAAAAATATGCCATTGAATCATCTGATAAATATAAGTTAATTGTTCAGCCAGTACCTTCTGTCCTGGTCTTTGGAAAGTGAGACAGACGACAATTAACGGACATTCTCTTTGGAATCAGCAAGGCAGGGAGGGATTCCCACAGTCTTTGGAGGTGGGCAGATCTGCTTTGAATCCTGGATCAGCCACTTGCCAGGTGTGTGACTTGAACACATGGCTGAGCCTCTCAGAACCTGGTCTCCTCACTGATGGTGCTGAATGGAAATGTTCTGCAGTATAGGGCTGGGCTGGAGGCCCCTGGGTGAGACTTTGCCCTTCCCAGAAGACAGACAGGACTATTTCTAGGTGATCCTACCTAGGTGCTGTGTCCCTCTGAGACCTGCTAGAAGGGGCAGCAAGCAATGGTTGAAAGCACTGCTCAGGAGGGACAGGCATTGACATCACTGGATCACAAAACGGGGTGGTGACTCAGTCCTGGCCCAGACTAAGCCCCCCTCACTAATCCCCCACCCCTCAAGCCTGAGGTTATAAACAAGTGACTCAGGAATGATGGGAGAATGCCCCATAACAGTTCACACCAGTGTCTTGGGGGCTAAATTTAACCCACAGCTGCAGCCTCTGGCACTTTGGGAACAAGTTAATCTTGGTGGCTGAGGCTGATGTGTGTGTGCATGTTGTGGAATAGGGGGAGGTAGTCAGGAGTCCAGAGCAGGGTGGCCATTGGGACTGGCTGCCCCAGACCTCTACCCGGATTCCTCAGATGCTAGACAGGTGTAAGGGCCCCAAGGCTGGGCAGGCTCAGGTCAAGCTTAGGACGGACGAAGAACTGAGCATAGACAGCTTTTCTGGAATATTCAACTCTGAGTGTAACTTTTTGTTAGTTTTTTGATCCCTGGGGGTTTTAACACCTAGAATAGTTGAACTACAAAACTGAATCTAGCACGTCTGACAGCTAACAATGTGAAACGCTATGCCTGTGTATTCGCAGGGACACAGAACCACAGTGAGTGGTACTGTGTGATTCTGCCCCGATACCCAACCACAGAATCACACAGCAGTGGGATTCTGCTTTTGAACCACAGCAGAACTGAACTGAAGCCCTTAAAAATCGAACTCACCCATCTCTTCACTGTGCAGGAAAGGAAACAGGTGCAACAGAGTGATCTGGCCTTCTCAGGCCCCACAGGAAAGTGGCGACCTTGTTTATTCAAGCATCTTCTTGCTTTCTTGCACAGTCCAAGGAGGGTCTCCGACCTGGGGGAGAAAAGTCTTCCCATTTTAAAGCTGAGGCAACAGGTTCCCCAGGCCCAAATTCATTGAGTGGGAAACCTAAGCACACTGTGTCCAGGACTGGGTGGAAGGAGATACGCTGCAAGGAGGATAGGGACAGCTGGGCAGAAAGGCCCACAAGGCCTGGAGGAAGGGAGACCCTTGCAGAGGGATTTGAAGGCTTCTCCCTGCTTGGACTGAGAGGCAGAGCTTGGGTCATCCCCTTCCTTGAGGGGCATCACCTACACGAAGGAAAGCAGTGAAGGCCTCACTGTGCTCCGTTTACAGAGGAAGCAGGGAGGCCCTCATCTTTCAGGGAGGACCGAGCCACCCTACCCCAGTCCCATGAACCCCAGGGGCTGAGTCAAGGTTGCTCTGGGAGGGGGCCTCAGCCCAGCTGTCCCCTCTGCGTCATGTGCGGGAGGCCAGGCAGCTCGCCTTACTCGGCCCGGTCCAGCTCTATATATAGCCCGGCTTGGACAGCTGCATAGACTGAGTGCGACCCAGCAGGAAGGCAGGGAGGGCGGAGAAGAGGCCTCCCACCATGGCGCTGGGCTTGGAGCAGGCCGAGGAGCAGCGGCTGTACCAGCAGACGCTCCTTCAGGACGGGCTCAAGGACATGCTGGACCACGGCAAGTTCCTCGACTGTGTGGTGCGGGTGGGCGAGCGCGAGTTCCCGTGCCACCGCCTGGTACTGGCTGCCTGCAGCCCCTACTTCCGGGCGCGCTTCCTGGCCGAGCCTGAGAGCGCAGGCGAGCTGCGTCTAGAGGAGGTGTCCCCTGACGTGGTGGCCCAGGTGCTCCACTATCTGTACACGTCAGAGATCGCGCTGGACGAGGCTAGTGTGCAGGACCTGTTCGCCGCGGCGCACCGCTTCCAGATCCCTTCCATCTTCACCATCTGCGTGTCCTTCTTGCAGAAGCGCCTGTGCCTGGCCAACTGCCTGGCGGTCTTCCGCCTTGGCCTCCTGCTCGACTGCGCGCGCCTCGCCGTGTCCGCCCGCGACTTCATCTGCGCGCGCTTCTCGCTGGTGGCCCGCGACGCCGACTTCCTAGGGCTCTCGGCCGACGAGCTCATTGCCATCATCTCCAGCGATGGCCTCAACGTGGAGAAGGAGGAAGCCGTGTTCGAAGCGGTGATGCGATGGGCAAGCAGCGGTGACGCCGAGGCACAAGCCGAGCGCCAGCGCGCACTGCCCACGGTCTTCGAGAGCGTGCGCTTCCGCTTGCTGCCACGCGCTTTCCTAGAGAGCCGCGTGGAGCGCCACCCTCTCGTGCGTGCCCAGCCGGAGCTGCTGCGCAAGGTGCAGATGGTGAAAGATGCCCACGAGGGCCGCATCACTGTGCTGCGCAAGAAGAAGAAGGAGAAGGGGAAGGAGTCGGCTGGGGCCAAGGCCACTGACAAGGGCACAACCGAAGACAAGGCGGAGGAGGAGGAAGAGGAGGCAGAGCGCGTCCTACCCGGAATCCTCAATGACACCCTGCGCTTTGGCATGTTCCTGCAGGACCTCATCTTCATGATCAGTGAGGAGGGCGCGGTGGCCTATGACCCAGCAGCCAACGAGTGCTACTGTGCCTCCCTCTCGACCCAGATCCCCAAGAACCATGTCAGCCTAGTGACCAAAGAGAACCAGATCTTCGTGGCTGGGGGCCTTTTCTACAATGAGGACAACAAAGAGGACCCCATGAGCGCTTACTTCTTGCAGGTGCCTGGCCAGCCTTGGGAGGGGAGGACAGTACTGATTTCTGGGCACTGGGGGGCGCCTTGGGGCCCAGCAGAGGCCTGTGTCAACTTGTTGGGGAATGTCATTGGATCTAGGCTGAGACGTAGACCTGGGAGGATGAGTGACAGCCATTTGCCTGAAGGCTGAATATCGTTATAGGCAATTGACAATAAGAGGTATGACTTTGGTATCTCAGTTTCAGGGAGATGTCAGCTTTCAGATAGTCAATATGGTGGAGGCCCTAGCTCTGTGCAGAGATTGAAGTCAGGGACAGTGAGAAGGAGCAAGGTTAGTATAGGGGTCCTAGTTAAGACCTCTGCATGAAGCTGGGACTGGAATGTGGAACAGTGTCTCTCAAACAAAGGGACCATCCTCCCTTCCTTCCCATTGCACAGATAAGGAAACTGAGGCCCAAGGAGCAGGAAAGTGGGATGTGAGCCTGAGAGCGCAGGCGAGCTGCGTCTAGAGGAGGTGTCCCCTGACGTGGTGGCCCAGGTGCTCCACTATCTGTACACGTCAGAGATCGCGCTGGACGAGGCTAGTGTGCAGGACCTGTTCGCCGCGGCGCACCGCTTCCAGATCCCTTCCATCTTCACCATCTGCGTGTCCTTCTTGCAGAAGCGCCTGTGCCTGGCCAACTGCCTGGCGGTCTTCCGCCTTGGCCTCCTGCTCGACTGCGCGCGCCTCGCCGTGTCCGCCCGCGACTTCATCTGCGCGCGCTTCTCGCTGGTGGCCCGCGACGCCGACTTCCTAGGGCTCTCGGCCGACGAGCTCATTGCCATCATCTCCAGCGATGGCCTCAACGTGGAGAAGGAGGAAGCCGTGTTCGAAGCGGTGATGCGATGGGCAAGCAGCGGTGACGCCGAGGCACAAGCCGAGCGCCAGCGCGCACTGCCCACGGTCTTCGAGAGCGTGCGCTTCCGCTTGCTGCCACGCGCTTTCCTAGAGAGCCGCGTGGAGCGCCACCCTCTCGTGCGTGCCCAGCCGGAGCTGCTGCGCAAGGTGCAGATGGTGAAAGATGCCCACGAGGGCCGCATCACTGTGCTGCGCAAGAAGAAGAAGGAGAAGGGGAAGGAGTCGGCTGGGGCCAAGGCCACTGACAAGGGCACAACCGAAGACAAGGCGGAGGAGGAGGAAGAGGAGGCAGAGCGCGTCCTACCCGGAATCCTCAATGACACCCTGCGCTTTGGCATGTTCCTGCAGGACCTCATCTTCATGATCAGTGAGGAGGGCGCGGTGGCCTATGACCCAGCAGCCAACGAGTGCTACTGTGCCTCCCTCTCGACCCAGATCCCCAAGAACCATGTCAGCCTAGTGACCAAAGAGAACCAGATCTTCGTGGCTGGGGGCCTTTTCTACAATGAGGACAACAAAGAGGACCCCATGAGCGCTTACTTCTTGCAGGTGCCTGGCCAGCCTTGGGAGGGGAGGACAGTACTGATTTCTGGGCACTGGGGGCGCCTTGGGGCCCAGCAGAGGCCTGTGTCAACTTGTTGGGGAATGTCATTGGATCTAGGCTGAGACGTAGACCTGGGAGGATGAGTGACAGCCATTTGCCTGAAGGCTGAATATCGTTATAGGCAATTGACAATAAGAGGTATGACTTTGGTATCTCAGTTTCAGGGAGATGTCAGCTTTCAGATAGTCAATATGGTGGAGGCCCTAGCTCTGTGCAGAGATTGAAGTCAGGGACAGTGAGAAGGAGCAAGGTTAGTATAGGGGTCCTAGTTAAGACCTCTGCATGAAGCTGGGACTGGAATGTGGAACAGTGTCTCTCAAACAAAGGGACCATCCTCCCTTCCTTCCCATTGCACAGATAAGGAAACTGAGGCCCAAGGAGCAGGAAAGTGGGATGCCTGGTCCAAGTTATAGTGTGACAGTGGGATCTCAGAGGGCAAACGTGGTTTTCTTGTGACTGGCCATGTAAGTTTAAGCCTTGCCAGTTGGGTGAATTTGGAGACATGGAGGGGAGGGTGCAGTGCTTCTGGGTGGGAACCAGTGAGCATGGAACAGAGATGGGAAGGAGCCTAGTGAATAGCATGCTTACTGAGGCCTAACCAGGCTGGAAAGGGGTCGGGGGCAGAATGGTGCCAGTGTTAAGCTGAGAGGTGGGGAGAGCATCTCCACCAGCCAAGGCAAAAGGTGGGCACATTGTGTATTCTCTCTAGGCCTCTGTTTGTAAATGGAGATATTATACTTCCTTGCTTGAAAAGATTGTCTGAAGGTTAATTGATGGTTATAAAGTGTTCATCAGCACAGTGCTCAGCCCTCAGAAAACTCCACCAAAAGATGAGCCACTAGTATAGTTATTAACAGACTGTTGGGAATTCCCTCTAGGTCCATTGATTAGGACTCCACTCTCACTGCCAGGGGTTGGAGGGGTTGGGGGTAGGTGGGAGGGTGTGTGTGTGTAGAGGTAGGTGGAGGGCTGGGGTTCTGATTAGTGAACTAAGATCCCACAAGCCATGGGAACGTGGCCAGAAAAAACGATTGTTGGAGTGCACAGGGCCATAGACTTATTACACTGTAAGTCTGAAGAAGTGGGTGGCTGTATTTGGACCTTTCCTGTGCAGTGGGATGGGATGGAAAACAGGGGTCAGGCAGGCCTCAGTTCAGGAATTGTACTGGGGAAGGGCCAGGGCTGCAACTGAACCTCCCTCTCAGAGACTCCTCAGCTCTGCAAGGGATGCCCGATCACGGTGCTATAAAGGTGATTTCCGGGCCCCTGTGGGGTTGGGACCCTCAGGCTGGTCTCAGCCCGATAGGAGGAGGGGCACTGTCTCCAGGCACCGCCTCCGGGCTGCGCTGGCCCTACCTGCAGCCTCGGACTCCTCATGAGCCAGGGCGGGGGTTGGGCAGAAGGCGCTGGGCTGAAGCTGGGGAGGGGTTGATGAGAGGGCGTGAGGAGGGTCGCTGACTGGCCGCCCGGCCCGCAGTTTGACCACCTGGACTCAGAGTGGCTGGGGATGCCGCCGCTGCCCTCGCCGCGCTGCCTCTTCGGCTTGGGAGAGGCTCTTAACTCCATCTACGTGGTCGGCGGCAGAGAGCTCAAGGACGACGAGCAAAGCCTGGACTCGGTCATGTGCTACGACAGACTGTGAGTGCGGGCTGCGGGGCCAAGGATCCGGGAGCAGGGCGGGGCGGGGTGAGCGC
>SJYC01019381.1:0-14628 GCA_006408675.1 Madoqua kirkii
GCGGGACGGGGCGGGGCTGGCAGGTGAATTGGGAGCGGGGAGCTGAGAGGTCTGGGGAGTTCCGGTTAACAAGCCAGGTGCGGGTGGGCGGATGCAGAGACGGACAGAAAGCGCCTTACTCTCCTCCCCTCCAGGTCGTTCAAATGGGGCGAATCGGACCCGCTGCCCTACGCCGTGTACGGACACTCGGTGCTCTCTCATATGGACCTAGTCTACGTCATTGGCGGGAAAGGCAGCAACAGGTGAGGCCCGGGCCTGGAGGGGAGAATGCAGCAGCCAGGTCGGCGGGCGGAACCGAAGCAGAGTCTCCCCGAGGCTGTCAGGGGTCTGTCCTGCCTGCTTTGGAAGGCAGCTGGAGGGACTGGGCCAAGGGAGAGAGGTGGCTCTGCCCACCCCCGCCTTCTCCTTTCTCACTCACTGCCCCTCCACCCCGATCCCATAGGAAGTGCCTGAACAAGATGTCGGTCTACGACCCTAAGAAGTTCGAGTGGAGGGAGCTGGCGCCCATGAAGACTCCCCGCTCACTCTTTGGGGCCACCGTCCATGACGGCCGCATTTTTGTAGCTGCTGGGGTCACAGACACAGGGCTGACCAGCTCAGCCGAGGTGTACAGCATTGCAGACGACAGGTGTGGCTGCTTCCTGCCTCCCCATCCCCTTCCACAGGACAGCCAGGGACGAAGGTCCTGCTGTAACCCTCGGGCCCCACGGCTTTGGGCCTGTGTCAGCCCTCTCTGTGTCTGCCCTGGCAGGAATCATAGCACCTACTTTGGGTCTCCACTGTTCAGCTTGGACATCAGCACAGATGTAGCCCCTTTACTCTGGTCAGCAATGAGGTGGGCTTCCCCTACAAGAAGGGGCAAGTGTTATGGCCAGCCTGGTCTGCAGGCGAGATCTCCCAGGAGATGCCAGTTTTCTCATTCAGAGACTCATACTGATCACTGGCTTGATGGTTACAGATAAGGGCAGTAACCAGGACAGGAACTGCCCTGCCCAGGGAGTCAGGAAGAAAACTGCTGGCAGACCAGCTGGACTCTGCCGGCTAAAGGGGCAGTGGGAGGATGCCCGAAGGCAAAGGAAGGCTAGTGCCAAGGCAGTTAGGAGAAAAAAAAAAAGGCAAGCCCATTGGATAAAAGGGCTTTGGCAGGCTGGATAGAATGTGGTGGGTGAAGGGAGGTGGGGATGGTGGATACTGGGGCTGGAGAGACGGCCAGTGGGCTGAGGTACTTTATCCCCAGAGTAATGAAATGCCTCTGATGGGTTTTAAGCTCCCATCTGTGTTTTACCAAGATGCTTCAGGGCAGACCATGTAGAGAAGAGATTAGGGATTTCCCAGGAGGCAGGGGTACAGCTGTGTAGCAAGTACTGATGGTGGCCTGGAGCTGTGGGTACAGCAGCGATGGGGCAGAAAGGATGCACCAGAGAAAGGTCTAGGCCAGTGTTTCTCATATGCACACGAATCTCCTGAGGGTCATGCCAGAATGCAGATTCTGAATCTCAGGTCTGGGGAGGGATCTCACAGTGAATTTCTAACAACCCCCCGGGTGATGCTGCTGCTGCTGGTCCATAGGCCAAACTCAGTAGCAAGAGTTCAGGAGATAGAAGAAGCAGGATTTAGCAATTGATTAGATGGTGGGGGTGAGAGGGAGAGGTGGATGTTTTTGAGTGAGGCTGGGAGGTCATTTATTGAGGAACTATTGAAGTTAGGTAGGAAAAATGAGGGTCCACTTAGAACATGTGGACGTGAGGTGCTTGGGGGTGTCCAGGAGGAGCCTACTGGGGCAGAGAGAGGGCTGAGCTGGAGGGTGAGATCTAGGGGTCAACAGTACTCCGTGGGGACAAGCTCCCTCAGGAGAGAGGGTGTGGGTGGGAGAAGCTGAGGCCCAGGCCCTGAGGGACAGTAGGGGCAGATGCTTTATTCAGCAAGGAAGCCCTGTCATGTCAACAGAGGTGTGTACTGTGGGCCCTGGACTCCGGTGGTTGGGAGAGCAGTTTTGGAGGGATGGAGGTCCAACCTCGGGAGTTAGGGGGAGTGAAGGCAGCTTGAGAGGCTCTGGGCTGTGAAGGGGAGAAGAGAGAAGGGGCAGGAGTGCACAGGATGGTCTCGGTGGTGACTGAGGTGACCAAAGGAGTTGGTTTAGAAGCAAAGTGGGACCTTGGGGAGGTCCCTGGTGGGTTTCACCGGGGGTAGGTTGGATGGAATGATAGGGGCACAATGAAGGGAATCACGAGGGGCAAGAGAATGGGGAAGAAGAGAAGACCAGAGGGTGTTCCTGAGCAGTCAGGGAAGAGGAGGTTGTGCTTGCAGATTGGGAGCGTGGGAGTCAGATTTTGAAGGTTGCAGCTGAAGCTATGAATGCTGGCAGGGGACAGTTACTGGGCTTGCCAAGGGCCATGGGGGCACCCCGCTCATGCCCCCTTTTTCCCATCAGGTGGGCACCCTTTGAGGCCTTCCCACAGGAGCGCAGCTCACTCAGCCTGGTCAGCTTGGCGGGTACCCTCTATGCCATCGGTGGCTTTGCCACTCTGGAGACTGAGTCCGGGGAGCTGGTTCCCACAGAGCTCAATGACATCTGGAGGTGAGCCTGGCCCCAGGGAGGTAAGAGGAATTGTGAGCAAGGCTGGGTGGGCACCGAGGCAGCGCCTGGCAGGCTCATGGGTGGGGCAGAGCTGACCCCCTTCCAGGGAACCCTGTGGGGATGAGACATCAGACATGCCTTGCTTAGCTCAGGGTCTCTCCATCTGGTTGGGAAAGTCTGGGTGTGCACACACGGCACCGCACCCCACTGTGGAGCATCAACAGTGTCACAGTCAGAAGCCAATGCCAAGGTTAGGACCCAGACCCACAGAAACTGGCCCCAGGGAGCAGAGCGGGCTTTTCCTCTCTCCCTCCTGAGGAGGAGAGCTGGACTGGGATTGAGAAGTAGCTGGATCCTAGCTTCTCAGCACCTTGCTTCTTTGGCTGATGCCACCTGGGGGTGGTCGGGAGAGGTTTCAGCCATCTGGGGCAGCTTTTGAAGCTTCAGTGATGCCAGTGCTGCAGGCAGCCTCTAGGGAGCAGCGCTGCTGGGAGAACAGGACCTGGGACATTGAGGGTGCTGGGGGTTACTTCTTTGAGGGTTCAGTTCAGAAATTCTCAAGAGGAGGGACTGAGGAGGTGTAGACCTTCCTGGAAGGAGGTGGACTTCAAGGAGTATGAGATTCTTGGAACTTCCTTGGTGGTCCAGTGGTTAAGACTCCATCCTCCCAACGCAGGGGGCATGGGTTCCATCCCTGGTCAAGGAACTAAGACCTCATATGCTATGTGGTTACCAAAAAAAAAAAAAAGAGTGTGGAATTCTTGAGAGGGAGCCCTCCCTAGAATGTAGGTGTTCTTTAGGTAGGTGCCCACCCCTTTCCCAGCGCATGGAAAGGAAGGAGGTGGGCCCGGGGCTGGGAGGCAGCACCTCCCAGGGGTGGCCTGCTGCACTCTTCCTGCGGGGTCCCACCCTGGACTTGGCTGACTGCGCTCTGCATCCTTGTCCCCACTCCTCCCACCCCAGATACAATGAGGACGAGAAGAAGTGGGAAGGGGTCCTCCGGGAGATTGCCTACGCTGCAGGCGCCACCTTCCTACCTGTGCGACTCAACGTGTTGCGCCTGACCAAGCTGTGACCAGCCCAGAGGGCCTGAATGTGCCCGGTCCCCCATGCTGCAGACCACAGAGGCCTGGCCTTCTGGGTGGGGCCTCCAGGGAGGAGTCCCTGGCAGAGGCAGAGCCCACCTGGACCCCATCCAGTCATGGTGCCTCAGGGACTGCTTCAGCTGGGAAAGGAAATCGCTGCCCAGTGCTGGGGCTTTGGACAGGGATAAGAGGCTTTCGGCCTCTCCAGTGTCTCATATCCCCCAGTGTTCTTGGTCCACGAGGCAGAAGCTCACGGGGTGTCAGGCTGCGCCCTGGTCCAGCCCCAGCCTGGCTGTGTGCTGGTAAATGCCCCACAGGACTCAGCCTCCTTGCCTGTCAGGTGGGGAGCGACCCCCTCGAGCACACCTTGCAGCCTGAGTAAGTCTCCTTCTGCGAGAAGAATAAAGTACCTTCCGAGCAAGCAGCTCAGAGTCTGGGATGAGATGCTTCAAGCAGCAGTGACCAGGTGGTTTGAAGACCCGAGGCTTCTTGTGTTCAGCTGCTGGGCTGCCAAGGTCCGTGGCCTCTGCCCTCCATGAATGTCTCCTATACACTCTGTGTGCGCCGAGAGTTTGAGCCCCCTCCCTGGACCTCTAGCTCCTCATCTGGCCTGGACAGAGAGCCGGGAGACCACGGGAGGAAGGGGAAGGGAATCGCTGAACCACGGTAGAAAGTCTTTTATTCCATCAGTCAGGCCCCATCTGGCCTGGCCTGGACCAGGGCCCAGGAAGAGCTGAGGAGGACCCATCCCTCTTCCCCTCTGCCCCTACTCCAGCTTCTCTTTGTCCTGCTTCTGTTCCTCCTCCACAGCCAGGGTTCGCTCTCGCTCCTTCACCAGTTGGACACCACAGTAGGTGACAAACAGGATGGCCAGTGTGGTCTGGGGGAACCCTGGGTGGGGAACAGGTCATGGGTCCTAGGAGCAGAGTCCCCTCCCCGCCGTGACTCTCCTCTTCCCAGTTGACTGTCCCCTCCCTGTTGGGTCCTTGAGGAATTACGGTGGGGTGAGGACATTTCAGGAGTTCATGATTCTTGAAGTGGATGCAGGGCACATTCTGTATCCACTGTCCTCACCTGAGAGCAGCAGGCGTTGGGCGACCAGCTCCGAGAACTCAGGGCTATTCAGGCTTACAAGGTTGTACATGATGATGGCCCAGAAGTTCATGGCCCCAAAGATGGCACGGACCCTGCGGGACATCTGCTCTGACAGAGAGGTCTGCTTGGTCCAGGCAAGAGGCCCAGGGGAAAAGAGGATACAATGAGTCAGAGGCCTTGCCCACATGGCCACAGTATACTAGGATATGCCCATGTCTCTGAGACTCACAGGTCAGCTCTCCCTCTTTGTTAAACATGGGAAACTGCACCCTGGAGAGAGGACACAGCCTGATCAACATAGCAAGGGCCAGGTGCCCCCACCCTGCAGAAGGTAAGGGAGGGTCAGACACCCACAGGAGGAGTCATAGCCCTGATGACAAGGAGGGAGGCGGTGAGAAAGTTCTGGACTGAGAGTCAAGTGTGGCTGGAAGACTCCAGAGGTCAGTAGTGGCACCCACTCTAGGGCCCCAGCCAACGCCAGCCCCAGACCTTTCTTGCTCACCTCAATTTGCGCTAGGGGCTCCAACTCTGCCAGCTTCTGTACCCAGAGCTCAAAATTGAGGCCAAAGCAGTTAAGGCATGACCACAGGTAGACAACACACAAGGCCCAAGCCACAGAGTCGTGATGGCAAATGTGGCTATGGTGGCCCCCAGCTCTGGGATCACTGCAGAGTGCTCCCCACCAATGTAGTCATACACGTACCTGCAGGAAAGGTGGAGAAAGGGGCCGGTGGGAGTGTGGGCAAAGGCAGGTGGGAGGTGGGCAAAGGAGGCACAAAGTGGGGCAGCTTCCTCAACACTATCATCCGGGGCATATTCAACATCCTGGGCCTCAGGTAGCTGCTCCTCTTCTATCCAACTTCCAAGTATGGAGGGCTCAGCCTTGAACTTCCTGTCCTCTCCAGCTACCTTCCTTCTTCAAGTGATCTCATCCACACCCAAGACTCTGAATGCCATCTCTATGCTGATGAGCCCCAAATCTATCTCCTGACTCATAAATCCAACTGTTACTAGACACCTCATATGAATGACTGACTCCCTCATCCCTGCCCAAACCTGCTTCATTCCCATCTCAGCCACCATCCATTCGGTTGCTGCCAGAACTCTTGATGCCATCTTGGATTCTCAATCCCCCTCTCCACTCACATCCAAGTGAGCAAACTGTACAGCCTCCACTCAGTCCTGAGCACTGCTCATGCCTCCAGTAACACCACTCGAGTCCAGGCGATCATCTCTTACACAGATTACTGCAAGGACCTAAGTTGTCTCCCTGCTTCTGCCTCTGCCCTCTACTGTCCATCGTCCACACAGCAGCTTTTGTTGTTTAGTTGCTCAGTTGCCTCCGACTCTTTGTGACCCCATGAACTTGAGCATGCCAGGCTTCCCTGTCAAGGCATCTTTTAAGAGTGTAACCCAGATTACCTCACTTCCACAATTATACATTACAGCTCCGCATTACAGTTAAACTCAACCACCTTCCTGCGGCTAGAAGATCCCACGTTGTCTGGTTTCTGCCTCCCTCCCTGACCTCATCACCCACCATTCTCCGCCTCATTCACTGTGCTTTCCCTTACCAGTCTTTCTGACACTCAGAGACACACAGCTGGTTCCTGTCTTGAAACTTTGTACCAATTTTTCTCTCTGCCTGGAAATCTGTTCTCCAAATCTCCTATCATTCAAGTCTCAGTTCATCTCACAGAGGCCTGCCTGAACCCCGACTAAAGAAGATTCTATCCCTTTACATTCTTTTATTTTCTTCATAACACTTACCACTCTCTAAAATTATCTCTCTATTTTTTTACCTGGTTATGGTCTGTTTCTCCCCACTAGACTGTAAGTTCCATGAGTTCAGGGTCTTTGCCATGTTCACTACTGTATCCCCAGAGCCTAGAAGAGTGAGTGCCTGGCACACAGTAGATAGATAATAAATATTTGTTAAATAAATTTGGTTGAAGACCTGTTGCATAGCCAGTGTCTCTGTTGCTTGACCTCCTCATTTCCAGTGACTTCTTCTCCACTCCCGTCACCCACTCCCGTGGCCACACCCCAACTTTTTCACCACTTCTTTTACTTCTTCCTGATTCCCATCCTTCCCCCAGCCCCATCTGATCTGACTCCCTAGCTCCACTTCAATCTCATTGACTCCCCCTACAGTCCTCATCTCCTGATGCCCTTCTATTTTTACCACCCTTCTTAACAGGCTTATATTCAATTAAGTCATCATCACAAATAACCTAAAAACCTTCTCCCTCACTTCTTCCTTCCCACCCATCTGGGAAAGCCCAAATCACCCACTTCCTCCTCACCTGCACCCTAGAAACTAAACCCTAATGGGGAGAATCCCGCATCTTGACATATTAGAATCCATAAATCCACCACCTCCCACACTATCTGGGCCGTCAGTGTCAAAGCTTCTCTAGTCAGCTTCTTCTCCCAGGCTCTGCAGGGGCTACTCCACCTTCATCTCTCCTGCAGGTATATGACTGGGTGTGTGGTGATCTAAGCAAAGGAGGCACATAGATGCTGCCTCCCTCCATCCCCAACATTCTCAGCTGATGACCTTGCCATTCATTTCACAGAGAAAATCAAAGGCTTCAGGAGGAATCCCTCACCTTTCCACACTCACCTACCATTTTTCTGCATCACAGTGGCTTTTCTTCCTCCTCCCTGTCCTGAAGCCAGACCTCTGCATGGCACTGGTTCCATTGCCTCTTCCCTTCTTAGGGACCACCCTCATCAATCACCCCTCTATCCTACACTGTCAGCTTCTTTCCCTCTACTGAATAATTCCCCTCAGCACCCAAGGATGTCTCATCATTTCTTATCTATAAAACACCTACTTCTCCCTTCAGCCACTCCTATGTGTCCCCCTTCAGTGCCACATTTCTTCCAGGGGTTGTCCACATCGGTACTTCCTCAGTGCCTCAGTGCCCGCCCCCTCTGCTCCCCTGCCCCTGTGTCTTCAGGGAAACGCTGAAAACCTGCAGGCAACCAACACTCATGCTCAGTCTCTGGCTTCAGCAGCATCCAACCTGCTCACCCCCACCATGCCAGGATGGGCTTCCCTGAGCTTCCAGGGTGCCCCATGATCCTGACTTTTCTCCTGCTCCTCTGACACTCCTTTTAGGCCCTTCTGCCAGCTCCGCCTTCTCCCTTCAACCAGAGTCCTTCTTAGCACACGACTTCCTGGGAGTCATCACCTGCTCCTTCCTGATGCCCTCAATCTAGGGCCAGGTCCTGTCCAGGCTGCCTGCTGTGTGTCTCCACTCCATCATTCTCTCACCTCCAGGGCCCCTACCCACGTCCAAACCCCCATCTTTCACTTAAACCTCTACCATGACCTCCTCACTCCCGCCTTGCTTCCTCTGGCCCAGGGGGTGACCTTTGAAATAGTGGACCCATCTGGACATTGCCTTGCTCAGATACTTGGGGAATGGGTGTGACAACCCCCACCCCACCCCAACTCACTTGCAAAGCCAGTCATTGATGCCACGGTCAAAGTGTCTGTGGGAGGAGAGGAGAGGACAGGTTTAAATTGGCCAGGCGCCCAGCTCTGGAGCATTGGGGAAGAGGCTAAGGGAAGGTGGGGATATTGGCGGTGTGTCCCCGGACCTCGCACTCACGTCTCTGCGAAGACATAGAGCGCTGTGATGCACTTGGGAGGCGCGGCGGGTCCAGATGGTCGAGGCGCGCAACGGTGTTGACGACTCCGAAGAGGACAGCTGCCTTCACCCAGTCGTACACCAGGTTTGAGTAGGCTAGGCCAGCTGAGGACACAGGGTCGTTACTGCCTGGGGGCAGTCACATGGGCATCCCCTCCCGCCCCCTACCCTGCCCGGGGCCTTCCCAAATCCAGCAAGGTGGTAACTGAGCCCAGCCCTTCCCTACGGAAAATTACCAGCTCTTGGGACGGTCCTTGCGCCCAGACCGCCCCTGTGGAGATCCCGCCCCCACGGAGACCACGCCCCCACGGAGGTCCCGCCCCCCCGCGGAGGCCACGCCCCCATGGAGGCCACGCCCACGCCTCCGCGGAGGTCCCGCCCCACTCCTGAGGGGGGGGCTGGCCCCGGGGAGATGATGGCGGGCTGGGGAAATCGTCCCTAGGCCCCAAGAGGAGTGGGTCGCCCTCTTTAGGATACCCCTACGGGCCTCACAGGGCAAGCCTACCTCCAAGTCCCACGCATTTCAAAGAGCAAAGCCCCACTCCCCCACCCTTCCATAGACGCTGCCCCGGCTGTGACTCTGCCAATGTTCGGGCGCAGAGGTCGGTTCTGAGGTGGCTGCCCAGCCCCAGTCCCGGTGCTGGGCCCGGCGCGCACCCACCGAGGGCGCTGTCCGGGAGACGGTTGGCGAACTTGAGGTCACTGGGGATGGTAAGGATGTAGAAGAAGTGGAAGAAGACGTCCACGGCCAAGATGGCTACCACGCTGAGTCCTGCTTGGGCCCTGATGCGCCACAGCTCGCCCTCTGGCCGCACCGGCTCCACCTGGCTCACCTGAGGGGACGCCCAAGTGTCTGAGCGGGGAGACCAGCCCTGCCTGCGGGAGGAGCCCTGTCTGAATGATGAGTCACTAACTGTCTGGGGACCTGAAGGTAAGGGGAGACACCGCTTCATCCCGGCTGCCCCAAATGTGGAGACCAGGCCCCTCTGGCTCCTGCGAGGGGTTCACTGCCAGTCATGGTTCGGGGAAGGGGCTCAGTCCTGTCTTGGGAGCCCACAGGGTGTCTGTCCCTCACCTGAGCGTGGAAGCGATCAAAGGTCATGATGGGCCCGAAGAAGAAGAAAGGCAGGTAGAAATTGTACTTGAGCAGGTCGGCTAGGGAGTAGCGGCGGTCAGGGTGGGCACAGCTCTCCAGCGCAAAACTGGTGCAACGCAGCACCGTGAAACCGCAGCCCCCGTGAAACAGCACCTCTTGAAGATCAAAAGTCCCTGTTACAAACCCGCTCTGGATGGGAGAGAACAGGCCACCGGCTCACCAGGGTGCCCCTTGTCTCTGGGAAGCCCATCCCGCTTCCAGCAGGGGCCCAGCCTGGTCCTGCCCTCTCCCTCTGCTGACGCCAGTTAGCACTGGCCCCCCAGTGCCAGTTAAGTGCTGGGGTAGAGCTGGACATTTTTGCTGAGGTGGAGGTGACTGCCTCATGGGCCAGGTGTGCTCTGTAATCAAAGGGTTGAAGACAGGTGGGAAAGTGAAGGAAATGCTTGGGGAGACTCTGGAGGCCAAGGGTTTGGATGGAGTAAGATGTTTGGGGTCCTGTCCCTGAACCCTCCACCCCTGCCCTGCCCCAGCACACACCTGCCAGGAAATGAGGGGGTCCAGCTTGAAAGAGGCAAGGCTAGCCAGACCGACGCCAAGACAGAGCCAGGGCTGGCCAAAGAGTGAGACAACATAGAGGCCCACACAGTGGCCAAGCAGCAGCAGCAGGTACCAAGGGCCCATGGTGCCCACCACGGCCAGGGCCCCATACACAGCGTACATCCAGGAGCGGAGCTGCGGACAGGCAAAGTGTGAAAGTGAAAGTGTTAGTTGCTTCAGTTGTGTCTGCCTCTTTGCCACGCCATGGACCGTAGCCCACCAGGCTCCTCTGTCTGTGGAATTCTCTGGGCAAGAATATTGGAGTGGGTTGCCATTGGAGAAGGCTTCAGTTACCTCTTCAAGTAAATGGAAGTGGGACCCCTTACTAGGGGAAGGGGAGGGGGAGGCTAGGGTGGCTCAGATTCAACTCACCTGAGGGGCAACCATTGTGCAGAGTTAGCAAAGAGCACGTGTCCGGAGAGGGCGAAGATGATGACATTGCGGAAGGAGGTGAACCACATGACCCACTCGAAATCAGCCACATCCTGGGGCAGGTCACGGCAGGTTAAGGTGAGGTGGAGCACAGTGGGCTGTTCAGGGTCCCAGCACCTTCCCCGCCCCCAGAGTCTTCTTATACATTAGAGGAGAGCAGTGGCAGAAGTCCCTGCCTTCCCCTCTTGTGACAAGTACCAGGAAGATAGGTCAAGAGGCATGAGGGGCCCCATATGGGCTGCCCTGCTCCTTGGAACTCCCCCTCTGCCCAGCCCCTTGCCTGACATTCTGCCATTATTGCAGTGTTCCGGAGAGGATGGTGCTAGAGGTCCTGCTGAAGCATGCCTCGAGTTGTTTCTTAAATGAGCAGGGTCTGGGCAGACTTGGTGTGACCCCAGGAGAACAGAGGAGGGGCCACTGGAGGAACTGAGGCTGCTAAAATTCAAGCCAGGGACCCTCCCCACTGAGAGCCCTCTTGTTAGGTGGGACCATTGTGAACAGGGGAGAGTCAAGAAAGGTTTGGGACGGAAAAGGTGTGCCAGGGATCAGGGACCCCAGTCAGGTACCCCGAGGTGTGGGGAACCTACCATCTTCCGACCAATGTACTCCCAGCCCGGTCGCACAGACTCCCGGAAGGCCTTCCTGTGGGCCCCATCTGAGAACAGAGTGTGGCCTCAGGGGGAGGGGCCCCTTTACACCCATACCTGCTTCTATAGCAAGGCTGATGCCACCCCGGGAAGAGGCGAGAGGATCTGGGTCTCTCTCTGCCTTTTTCTCTCTAGGTCTCACTGTGTGTCTGGGGCCAGGTCTCTGAATCCCTGAGTGTCTGAGCCTCTCTGTTTCTGTCGCTCTGGCTCTGGCTCTGTCCAGGTCTCTGTTGATTCTTCTGCATTTGAATCTCCCTGTGATTGCATTTGGCTCAACACCCCCCCACCCCCACCCCTTCCCTGCTCAGGGCCTAGGGACTACCCTTAAGTCTGGGGCCTCTAAGTTTATGGCCTTGCTGGGCAGAGAAACTTGCTGAGAACCCCAGAGGAAGAAGGGTCCCACCCCTCTGCCCCTGGGCCCAGCTGTTACCTTGTGAAGCCTCAAGGAGGCCCCGGCCAGCATAGGCTAGGCCCCCACTCAGCACCAGGGAGTACAGGCCCAGCTCTGCCGCGGGCAACGCTGTCTTGATGCCCATAGCCTGGATGGGGCTGAGGGAGAAGGATCGGGTGAGAGCCCTGAAGCCCCCCTAGCACAGTTCTTGGTCCCTCGCTGAGGTAGTAGGGACCCCACTCTGAAGAGAAATTGCCTTTCCTGCCCCTTGGGGACCTCATAGCATCCTTCCCCCTGACCTATCTCCCACTCTTCCCAGGCCCCCTACCATCTGGTGCCCCATCCTAGCTGCCACTCTGGCTCCTGCCCTTCCCACCGAAGGCTCCTGAAAGCATTCTCTTCACTCTCAGCCTGCCTTCTTCACCTTCATTCACTCTGCCGTACCTTGCAGGTGGAGCGGTCCCCACCCTCTGCTCAAACCGCTCCTCCAAGGTCTCCGATGACTTTGATGTGGAGAAATTTCCTCTGCATCATCTCAGTTGTATTTCTGGCCCCCAGGTCCCCACTCCCCTCAGTAAATCTCCCACAGTTTCTGATGAAACTCCACCCCCTCGGGGCACCCTTCTGTGGTCCCCACCTGCTCCTGAGCTGCCTTTACTTCTCAGGACTTTCCCAGGTCCTGCCCTAGCACCAAGCCCCCATCCCTCTCCTTCAGCGCCTAGCTTCTCACTGACCCCCATTACCCTACCCAGCCCCTGAGCCCCAGCCTGCCATGTCCCTGGTTCCTGCCTGTGTCCGTGGCCACACCGGCCCACTCTCTCAGTGCTCTGTATTCAGGCCCTGGAAGCTGGCTGGAGGAGTGCTATTTGAAGAGGTGCCCTGGAGCAGTGGGTGTGGGGCTAGGCTGGGCCAGGCAGACACCAGGGAGTGTGCTGGCCACTGCCCAAGGTGCTGACCAGTGTTGGGCTCAGGGTGAGCCTGGCCACTCCCTCCCTCCAGGCCCTAGCTCATCCCCAGGAGTCCTTCTGGGTCATCTCTGGGACCTCAGTTAGAACCTGTGCCCTCTGTATCCTGCTCCAACTAAACCAGGACCCTCCCAGGGGTCCCATGAGCACAAATTAAAGGGAAGAACGTGTCTAGGCATCCTTTCAGTCTGGCTGAGCAAGAGGTGGCTGGCAGAGCCCTGTCTCCTGCCCCAGATCCTCCCCCAGACCTCCCTCACCATTTCTGAAAACCAGCTCCTCTGGGCCGCTAAAGTCAGCATTCTCCTTGTTGCAGTGATGGAGGGGTCATGGACCAGAGAGGGGCAGGGACCTGTCAAGGTCACACAGTGGACCAGGGACGGGATCGAGTTTTCTCAGTGAGCCCCCTGGAGTCTCAAATTGAAGAAGCCAGTCCGCTGCCCCCGCCACTACCGGGGGCTGCCCGACCTGACTTCCCCACTGCCAGACTGAGGGCTGAGGCACCTTCTCATGGGCCGGGTGGGGGTGGGGAGGCCCTGAGGATCGGGTTAATGGAGCAGAAGCTTGAAACCGGAGCACGGTGAAGAGCCTGTGAAATAGCTTTGTCAGCTGCCTCCCACTCGCCACTTTCCAATTTTAGCTCCCCATGGCCGGTGCCGGGTGTCCCCAGTGAGGCCTGTGTGAGCACGGCCAGTGCTGGCCCCCAGCCTGGGACCTCTCCTGATAGACCCCCGGATCTGGGCCCGCCTGTGGACAAAGGAGTGCCCCCTGCCTACTGACCTGCCCGCCTCAGGTACACCTGGAGTAAAGCTGGCTTTGGAGCCTGAGGTTTGGGATGAGGAACCTGGGGTGGGTTCCTTGCGTCTCAAGAACCCTGTAGTGGCTGCATCCCTAGCTGGCACTGACCTTGAGGCAGCTGTAAGGGACCCTGGCACACTGCCCACCTCAGGGCTCCGGGGTCCTGCGTCCGACCGTGCGACCGTCCGATCAGCTGGACTCTGGGGCCACGGTGGGGTGTGTCCAGCCCTGGGGTCCCCACCCCCTCGAGGCTGTGATCGGTGAGTGGTGACAGCGGGAGGAGGGGGGAAGGAGGAGGGCAGGGAGGAGGTGGCCTTCCTGGAGCGGAGCTGAGCGAAGTGGAGCAGAGCCGAGTGCTGCAGAGCTGCTGGCCACAGGGAGCTGCAGGGAGGATGGTGGGGGGGCAGAAGGGGTGGCCACTGGCATCGGCTCTCGCCAGGGCACCTGGATCTCTCTTCAACCTGCCTTCCCTGGTCCATAGAGCCTGTGTCTCCCTCTCACTGCTCGCCAGGACTCCCCTCTTCCAGGAAGCCTTCCGGGTGGCCCCCGCTGACCTCGGCAGGCTTGTGAGCTCTGCCCTGCCTTGCCACACTCACAGCATGTACACACTTTGATGGTCAGCTCCATGAATTTTGGCACACACCTTTACGTGTGAATTCTCAGGGCACCCCCACCTAGCTCCCTGCACTGGTCCATTTTAGCATGCAGAGTCCTGCCTGGCCAGGCATCAGTGAAGGGAGGGGAGAGGAACTGAAACTGACAAGAGAAATGTGAACCCCATACCCCGACCCTGTCTCACAGGGAGCTGCCCAGGTGGAGGGGTGCTAGCAGGGTTACTTGAGTGGATCCTCAAGTGTAGGCACCCTCTCCATGCAGGATGGAGGCAGACAGCAGTGCTCCCAGCCAACTTTGACTCCTCTGAGGGAGACAGGACCCTCATTCTGGGAAAGGGTAGCCAAGGCCTCAAACCAGCCAACCTGATACAGAGGGGTATCCTGAGGGCCACTCCATGCCAGCTCCAGAGCCCAGTGGGTCGGACGGATACATGGGTGGATGCCAGACCCCAGAGTTCCCTGCTGGGGAGTGTGCCAGGGCCCCTCACAGCCTCCTTAAGGCCAGTGCCGTGCAGTGATCTAGCCACTCTGGGGTCCTCTGGGGCAAGTATCTCAGTCTGTGAGGGTCTGTCTGTGCATGTGCCAGGGGGCAGGGTCTGGGGGCAGAAGGAGCTGTGTGATGGTAATCTCTCAAGGGTAGGTCCTGGAGCCCATGCTGATCCCCAACCCCG